>JAPYZO010005282.1:0-18481 GCA_030522905.1 Torymus flavipes | reverse complement strand
TTTTCTATTCAAACTAGGAGAAGTTAATGATATGAAATATTTTATAATAATTACATAATTTTGGTTTTGTCACAAATACGACTTGCCTGTAATTTTCAAAGTAATGGCTGGTTAAATGTGAAGATTTTATTTTCTCTGTGTAGCTAACTGTCAGTGAGCAACCTGCAACTCTCAAGAAGGAAGAAAGTCATAAATATATTTTTACATGAGCGGCGGCTCTTCCCTGCGAGAACCCTTTTTTATGAGTCGGAGTGACCAGGTCACCGATTGCAAGTATCTGAATGCGGTGGCTGTCAATCATCGATGCCACGGCTTTCTAACACATGGATACGTATAGGTGCATATCCGTGAGTGCGGGCACAAAACAGCTGTTCGCGGACTCGGGGGTGGACACCATGAGATGCTGCGGAGAACAGGGAGCCGCCCACACAGATATTAAACCCGGTGTTATTGGAAGCTGCATTATTAAAGATAGTTTTTTGACGGAGTGTTCCACCAAATATAAAAACCATTCCCTTGAAAAAGTCGATTTCAGACCTACATAACTACAAAGAATATACTTTATTTACTGCGACAGCCGCACCACACAACACTAAGGATATTATAGCATTGTTGCGATGCCCATACGCATGTGGGGGCTCGGCATATACGCATAATCCCATTTAAAAAAACATACGCCGCTATGACGCATGATCAATTTATACACAGCGCTCGCTAATACGGAGATACACACACACACACACACACGGATCATCGTCATGCCCTGCGGATGAGTTTTTGCAAACCAAAATGAGATTTATAACCCGTTTGTTCCCTAATGCATGCGTGTGTTGTTATGAATGAATTGCGGTTGAATGAAATAATGCCGGTTGTGCTTTTATATCATAGCTGCGATGGGCGCGCACGCGTCATATGTACTCGCACCATATTATACGCAAAAATCAAACTGTGATTCGAAAAGTCAAGAAAGAGATAATCGCATTAGAAATATTTTAATTTATGTATACATATATACATAATGCCAACTAGGTACGTAAGTATATAGAATATTATTGTCGTTGATTCGTGAATGTATATCGCCAAAGTGGCGCCCGTCGACACGCGTTGAATCGAGCGAGCGCTGCGGGATTTCCGAAAATTCTTCTCCTATATAAGTATGTCTGGCGAGCGCTGCATGTGTGCTTTTTTCGAACGAGATGAGCGCTCTCGAAACGTCCTACTTCGAAGGAATGGGGATAATATAAGTTTATCATAAATTCTCCGATAAACAATAAGTTATCCTAATTTGAGGCGTGTATGTATAATTATAACCGTGTGAGTCCTTTTTTTGTAAGATTATTACAGTGACGTAATTCGAACAAGAAAAATTCTTCGGAGCTATAGTAGGTCCCGCAGCGACAGTTTTTTTCGCTATATAGGTATACGCGCATAAACATATAGCACGAAAACAAAAAAATTTATAATCTGTCAGTTATTAAGCACTGACATCATCGCCCTACAAACGTAAATGACGATAAAAAGAAAAAAACTCGATATAAGGCTCGATTGAATTTGAATAATAAATGTAATACAGTGATAATAGTCACGGCGGGCGAGATTTTGGGAAAACCCTGATTTATACGTCCGGCACTACTTCGCAGAAGCTAGATTAAAACGTATTTTCCTCGCCGATTCCGAATATCATCCAAATTCGGCACTACCTAAACATATATTTACGAAAGTTGTTTACGTCGGTGTCGCGATACTAAATACGACGCTTCCCGGAAAACCAAACGCGGACAGTTATATATATTCTCCAAAAGCATGTAATAAATAGGAGATCGATCGGTTTTACGTTATTCGTATATATAATGCTTATACTGATTCCGCGCTAAAAATGCAAATGACACGTGCTACGCTTGGCTCCTTAAAATTCACTTTTTTTTTCTTCTTCTATACCCGCACTTCCTAGCTCGTTCGTATATATAATATACTCTGTATATATGTATAATTCAAATCTATTAAACTTGTAACATATATGCCAACGAACGCTTGATGATCAATCAGTGGCAATTAATAATAATATGATGATAATGTTACTTTCCGCGAGAGAACGATGCAGCATGCGCCATGGAGATTTTCCTGAGAAACGAAATTTCAATCACACCGGCCGTGTAATAGCGGCATTGATACTATGGCCCCGCGATTGCGAAACGATATATACATACGCACATACGTTATATACCGCGCGAAGGTCGGAGTTGAGGTCGCGCCCGTGCAACGCCATATCGGGAGGCCCTCTTATATATACATGCTCCTTCAGCTGATGGTGCGATGTGGACGCGAAAGAGGAAAAATGTGGATCGGTTACAAAGATATATATACTATAGAACGTCTTCGATTTTTCTTTCGGGCAAGTAGAGGGTCCAGCATTTCGGTACGGCGCGTGCTTTGTGATTTTTGATGGATAGGGAAATATACATATATAATAATCAGTTATGGTAATTTAAATGCTCGAAGGATATTTTCGATGGCATATATAATACTTATAAGGATATTTGATTTTGGAAGACTTCTGAAATTGATTTTCAAAAATTAGCTAGCATCGTTAACGCGAATTTCGTTTTTGAAGTCGTTGGATGATGTAGAGTCAAATTCAGGTTTCGAAAGTTTAAAATAACGGAATTTACTTATATATTGGTACGTTTCGATACTCTCGCTTGGCTTATGGGCCAACAAACTCTCACTCGTACAAGAATGATTTTTGTTATAAATAATAATATAGTATGCGTATAAAAGTACTTACTTGATGACGCATTGTTTTCAGTGCGTAAAGTGGCACTTTTACACATAATGTGCGTAAAGCTATATTTAGGCACTATCATACGCACCGAAAACAATGCGTAAATTATACGATTTAGTATAATAAGAAGTAGCAGGTACTTTTATAATTCATCAAAAATGTAATATGAGACTTGCTACACGAATACCTTTTCTTCAATTGATTCGAATCGAACTTGGAAATATCTTTTTTCATAGATACATAAATAGAATGATCTAACATTCTAAGAAACTCAAGTTATTGGCGCTGTATCTACTATTTTAAGAAAATGTAAAAAAATGATCATCTCAATAATTGGCTATATATAAAAGTTGGATATTTCAGATGAAAAAATAATTATTTCTTTCAAAGTTAAGTTATCAGTGCATCTTTATTGCGTACTTTTAAATTAACGGAACCTTAAAAAAAATTAGTACTTTTTTCACCCTAGAATAATTTAATAAAAATCGTTCATCCAATTTATTTGTTTATTTATTATTTTTTTTTAAGACTGAACATGACTGTTGTTTAGTTTAATTACACCCATTACGTTGTGAGTAGCGCAGACCAAAATTTTCATGCCCTTTTTCGCGCATGCAATCCGTCCCACAAGAGACCCGAAAAAAATTGTTCGGTCGAGTATGTATTCTGGAGCACTTCCGAGCTGAATCTCGGTAAACAAAAAAAAAAGTCGTAAACATGACGAATACGCGAGAACGACGACGACCACGCAAATCCTTGCGCGTGCGTAAACGCGTCCCTGAACGTGACATAATTCAACGCGTGAATATAGTGGAAGGGTATCATAGTATATTAGAGAGAAAATCGTACAGACGATCAATTCAAGTAATCAGGTGCTTTTTAATACTGTAATATATAAAAAAGCATTCATATATATATAATATTTTTTTTTTATAAAATAATAACGTTTACAAAATAAAGCTAAAATCAATGCGTTGTGCTCGAGACGATCGGTGGTACTTAAGTCGTACGAGTGTGTTTTAACAGAACGTCGTGTGTATAACATACATGAGTGGCTTGCTACCTATGCATGTACGCGCCATACACGGAGAAAAAATTTTTCCTTCGAGATACATAAGTGTATATTATATGCGGAGACAGATCGTTTCGTTCGAAAAAGAAAAAAAAAATTACATTGTTTTACATGCGCGCACGTATGTATAGACATTGAATGTAGAAGAAAAAGGAGTCGCATACACAATGTAAGAAAATAAACTTTGCGAGTGACGTATGATAATGAATGTATCACACTTTATTGCTAACGCTAATATAAGTATTTAACGATAAATTTTTTTTATACAGTATATAAATAAACGCACTGATATTTTTTATAAAACGAGCAAAAAATTATACAATTACATATGTATATATATATATATATATATAGTCGACAATCATCGTCTGTAGTATATAAAAAAAGAAAATGCAAGAGACAAACATAAACGGAATAGAAAGTGATTTAAATTGAAAAATTTACAAGAATTTGATTTTGTCATCACACTTTCTCGAGTTACACCGTACGTGCTTGGTATCGTAGTCAAAACTCTTCCATACGTGAAATTTGATTCGCGAAAATCCGAATTTCGAATGCGGCGCGATATTGTTAGCATATGTCTCGAAGAAAATGATGCATGCGTTACAAAATAGAAAATTCGTCTCGTCGTTCGACCCCCTCAAAGCCCGTGTAAAAAAAGGATGTGAAACGTATGCTTATCCCTATATAGCACAGAAATACCATGTGTGGGTGTGTGTTGAGTATGTTGTTAATTACGTTAATTTCTTACATACGTAACACTACTTTTTTTCTCCGTGTATTATATATAGATAGATAACTTTAAAATACCTTACTCTAAGTACAATTTATACTATGTCGTTACATTCCATTTATCTACGATCCGCCAAACATAGTGTATCTTCTGTACATTTTAGAAATTTTTTCCTCATTGATTTATACAGTAAATTAAATTGATTTATCGGATTATTTGTAATGATGACGGTATGAACCATAATGGATAAAAGAAATTTCGCTCGAATATCGGACAGTATTATTTCTATCAAAAACATTTAAGAATTTCTAATGCTAATATTTTAATGCTCATTAGAGTTTCTCGTTTGTACATTTTTTTCATTTTCTTTGTTATTATTTTGGGAAAGTTTTAAGAATTCTTCAAATGCTTCTGCAATCATATCATCCTCCTCGTCATTCTCCCAAGGTTCTTGAGATCTAAAATAAAATTTTGGTTACTTTTCATATTCAATAGTTTTTTACTGCGCCTCGAAATAAAATCAAATACTCACGAAATATCTTGCTCTGCCAAATCTTCAAGAAACCTGCTTTCTTCATCGGTTATAATTTCACCATCAGGACCATAGAATATTGGTTCATCAACTATTTGTGAACTTGAAGTTTCTTTGCTTTCTACATTTACAGGAGGATGAGAGGAAACACCCCAGTTTCCGCTTCTCAACTCACTTACACTGGTGACCATGCGACCAACGTGTGAATCTACTCTACCTTGAATGACTAGATCAGACAGTGTACGCATTACTTGTTCCATTTCACTTCGGTTTCCACTGTTATCTCTCTCCAAAGTTTGTCCTGCCAACTGAAGTTTCGTGTTTAAAATCATAGTTATTATTTTATTCAATAAAATAATTATAGTTGATTGAAAATTTTGCATACCTTTAGAGCTTGACAGATATTTTTAGCCGAGGTAGGAGCCGGATTTTGCAAAACTGTATTTATTAGCCGGATTAAGAGTTTGCCTAATTCAGAAGCAGGTTCAGATTCCATTTGAGTCACTAACTCAGCCAAGAAAAATATTAAACCATGACATTTCTTCTCATCGTCATCCGTATGCTTTGTAATCTGGCGCCAAGTTTCAGATTGATCTTCAGTCTTTCGTTTACACCTAAGAAAAATTTGATCATCTCATTGAATACAATTATTTTGTCTAAGACCTTAAAACTACAAACTATTAATAAATTATGCTTACTGGTTAATTAAAGTTTCTCTGAAAATAGCAGTAGGTTTCTCTGTTGTGCCTGCAACTGCATCAACTGTATCAAGATGGACACAAAGCCTGGCACCACTGTATCGGAAATTTCCCTCATTTACAGACTAAAATGAATTATTGACATTAATTAATAAAATTAAATATATATAAAACAAATCTTATAAAAGAAAATATTTGTAAATATATCGTTAAAATTTCAATTACCTGTTGGATAATCAGATTAAAAATTTCTTCACATTGACTAGTTTGATCGAGGAATGGACTGATGGTATCTACTAAATGAGATACTAAAGAGTCAAACTTTCCTGGATTCATTGTTAGTGTTCTCATAGCATTTTCTAATTGCACTAAGCAGCCAGCTAAATCCACAGGGCCTTCATCCTAAATAATTAAATCATAAAATATTAATTATTCAAAATTCATTATTTATGTTACATAAATTATTGAAGTATCAATATACATACCAAATGCTTGTCAATATAATCTCCAGAACCAGGGACAAATTGTCCATAATCTTGGATGACAGGATATTGTTGATTATAATGATACGGTGCATACTGCTGCTGCTGCTGCTGCTGCTGATGGTGATAATTTCCAGATTGATGCCAGTTGTATTGATGCTGATGCTGCTGCCTTTGCATCATAACTTGCTGAACATTTTGGGCTTGCCTTGCTATCTGTATACGATCTTGAACTGAACTCCGCATAGGAGGTCCAGCTGGGGTGTTGCCAGGCTATAATAATTTTTAATTATTTGAAGTTATGTTCATTAACGGAGTTGATGAATCAAATAAATAAATAGTAACATACCATTGCGAAAGATTTTGGTACAAATTCTGCGGCATCAGCAGAAAGAACAGAATTTCTTACTATATCGCTGATATTATTGCCTGCAACTTAATATTCAGGTTAATTTCTTTAATGTTAGCACATTATATCTATATATATATCTATATACATATATATATCTATATATATATATATACTTTTTTTTTTATATTTTTAAATAAGAACTGTGCAATATTATGAGCAATACATTATTATCAGACAAATAATACTCCATTTTGTCTGTTGCCTCCAAATACTTATAGATATATTCAATAGCAATAGTATTTCCCTCTTATTATAATTTATTCGTTAATCGTAATATGTCTGACAATCTTTACATTGTCTTCCATACTTCAGCATAAGCCTCATGGTATACCATATGGGTAAAATTAAAGAAGAGCAAACTCTTAAGTCCCAGCATCAACGAGTATTGCACCATGTCCAAACATAATCAATATATTTGTGCAGGTTAGAACTAAAGTACTGGTTCCAAGAAACACTTCTCAATCACCTTTCAAATACCTTTCCATGAGACCAGTACGAATCCTCACAAACTTTCTCCAAAGCCACTTCATCGCTCCAACCACTTTTTGGAGCACTTCGCAACCCAACTACAGATTATTACTGACACATCGAAACGAACACGAGGTCCGACATGCTTATACATAAGGCATTCCTACCTGGGGCATGACCCTGCTGATGCGGCCTGCGGAGAGGTTCCTGCTCGACGAACCTGGAACCGCGTCCGCGTCCGCGACCGGTCCAGCGTTCGCCCTCGTTATTGCCGGCACCAGCGCCGGCCGCGTCATGCTGATGATGATGATGCTGCTGCTGCTGCTGCTGGTGATGATGATGATGTTGTTGCTGCTGCTGCTGATGATGATGCTGATCCATCTTTCAGCCAAGTTTTATTCGCGCAACACGCAACAATACGTCCCCCTGAGAGAGGCGCGGACACGTAGCCGTTTTTCGGAGCACACACACGCGCTCGTGGGAGACACTCTCTCTCGCTCTCCCTCACTTATGCGCAGAGGCGAATTAGGTTAGGCGAGCCCGAGCGACGTAGACGGCTCTCCTCCACATATATGATGACGGAGCTCGGGTGTCGTGCACACCCGCGACACACGAGGAAGGAAGGATGGAAGGAAGGGCGTCGGAGAGAACACGCGCGCGTACAGGTATGTAAATATATCTGCGCAGACGGGACGGACGGACGACTATATGCTCCCGCTCTCACTCTCTCTAGCTCTCTCTCTCTCTCTCTCCTGGTTTATATTGTGCGCAGGGCACACGCGGATGTCGCTGTGTAGTATTGGGGGGGGGGTGTAGGTACGTGAAGTATGTAGCGTACGGAGTTATACGTATATACGGACAGACAGGCGCGAGAGAGAGAGAGAGAGAGGCAATGCGCGCGCAACCGCGTGCAGGAGTACGTATAATGTTTACCTGCCTGAGTACTGCCTGCGCGCGACCGAGGGAAGATGCGACGGGGTCTGCGTCGATCGACGCATGCGCGCGCAACTACCTCCGCTCCATTGCAGTCCGACGCAGAATAACAAGCAGTGTAGGTATTTATTAACCAATAGCGCGTCTGCGCTATATATGAATGCTTTAATTTTCGTGCAATCCGTTCTCGTGTGGAGAGGTTATAGGTTGCCTTGGATGATGGGTGGAATGCTCCGCTTTTATTTTTTGGAGCAATGAATTTTTTTATTGGTTTCATTGATAATCGAATGTTTTGGAGCAACGTGGGATTTATTATTTCACATTGCCGGAAATAAACATATATATTGTGTTGTGTTATGTATCGATGAATCGCGTGCGCATTGTTGGCGACATCTACAACTTTTGAGCGCCATTTTCAATTTGAATTTCTTGATGTAGGACACGATTAGAATAACAAACGTGTAACTTTGAAGTTAATACGGTGGAATCCCTGTTAATTGGCATATGTAATAATATACTAATTTTATTTTGTTTTTATAATAAAATAATAATGAACAAAGGACTGTCAATACGATCAAAGTAAATTATACTTTATTATAATTTTTTTTCTAGTTATCGATCATGATCAATTAACCAATTTCTAAAACTATTATTACAAGCACACAAAAATTTTATTAAAACCTTAACGGCATTTGATCAGTAATATAACATCAAACATGTCTAAATCTTATTTATATCTGTAACTTTTACACTTTGTCGACCAGGTGGCTGTCACTTAACTTGGCATATCTATAAATAAAATGTATTTCCCACTTGCCTTAAATAAACCCAAGTAACATCGACTTTCGGCGTCGAATATATGTCTACCGGGATCTTCCTGATGAGTCCACCCGGTTACGACTAAGGATGAAACGCATTTCAATTCCCATGTTATACTGTCAATTTGTGTTTTATTAGAATCTTTCCTATACACTTCTCTTACAAGTGCCGCCGTTTGCTAAAATTTTCTATCATATAGTGCGAGCTATCAATATGTAGCATGACACTATTTCGATTTGGGAATTACGACTAACTGTAAGCGATTTTGCTCCTTGACGATCAATTAACCAAGTTACTTAATAAAATTTATTATATCTCCTTTTTTATGTATAATTTCACGCTCTAGGTACAACTTCTTTTGGACTCTTTTCGATATCGTTCGTGATTTAATTGTAAGCGATAAAGAGTTATATTGTGGCGTGACGCGTACCGGCGGGATAAGAGGCGAAAAAAACACTTCCTTTTCTGAAGATCATTTACATTTCGAAAAATATCGCTGGCGATACCTATATTACTTTTGACTGTCTTGATTATACATCTTATGGAAGTCCATGTGGATTTTCATATGGGACTTTGCCAAGTGCATTCTATTCCACCGGCAGCTGGAGATGAATTTTTCATATAGTTTTCTATGTGGATTTACACATGGATTATACATCTTATAAAAATTCGTTTGGCGGCTAAAGATGAATTTCTCATGTGGTTTTCCATGTATGAACGAATATCTATCGTTCACTTGAGAACATGGCAGATGTTATCATAAACATTTTCTCAGTTTGTATCCAACTTTTGTATTCAAGTTATATTTTTTTCCTCAAACGTTTACCGGTAACAGTAAATATAACAATCAGGGGAGGAGGATGCCGATGATGATGTTGAACTCAACGAGCTGGATGGGCGAGAAGAACGAAGCGAATTCACACGCACACACGCGAAAGAAACCCACACTTGCGCAGTTCGCACAGCTGATCACAGTATACCTGAAAGCTTTTTCATCGATGACTCAGGAGCGTAGCCGCGCAGCTAAGAAACCGGCATATAATATAATCTCTATTATTACTCTATCAAGGACGTGCTTATTAGATCACCTGGATTTTAGCGCGCGAGCGTACCTATATAGCGACCACAGCTGGATGGCGTATAATGGTGGGAGTTGCGATGGGTTTTTTGTGTGACAGCGAGTGATGGGGATACAGCGGCTGACCGTAGTCGACGCTTTCTACTAGGACTGATTGCGCCACGCCGCGGAGTCGATGATGCGCTTATTCCTTGGTGTGGTGATGATAGAAGTTGCTGCTTGTATATATGGCTTGAGCATTTTTGTTTGAATGTAGGAAGCATTAATAATGAAACGGTGAAGTGAACTTGAAATTCTTATTTATCATAATTAAATTTTATCAACCTTGAGTATAACACAAAAGAGCAAATCTTGGAGATCTGGAAAAGCAATAAGCGAACAAAATTCAGATGTTCTCAAGCGTAAACCAGGACATTCTGAAATTTTAATTTACATACATCGAGACGCAAATCATTCCCATTGAACGTTTCTTAAGTATGTGAATTTTCGTGATATTTTTCCTTCGATATCAATCAGAATAAAATCTATTATTACACAACGGTTACGCGAATGTCTCTTCGGTTTACAGTAAGTAAATAAAAGTCTTTGTATTCATGTGGACTTGTTCGCCTTCCTTCGGGCCAGCCATTAACGCATTTCTATATTAATACTTTGCGCACAAGATATCTGAGCATTTTCGAACCATCGGCTTGTTGATAAAAGAACGTATATATCAACTTTGAATCTGCTCCGAAACAAAATCACAAGTAGATCTTTTTTATTCCAGTTTAAGCAGTGGATTAAAATAAGAAAACTTTCGCTTCTATTATGATAGTTTCTTTTGTGATGGTAAAAATTCTTTTTTTTTTTGTAACGTAGGTAGTTACCCAAAAATAAAATTTGCTCAATATAATAAATCTTAAAGTGATTATTTATATACTTAGCAAGCGCTGCCTTAAAGATCGAAATTATATTTACATGTTTCAATTACGAATTGTATATAATAGAAGTAATATAGTACCCAAAACTATATAGATGACTACTGACAACCAAGATTAAGAGTAGTGTCGAATTTATTATAACGCAGTAACGTATAACTGTGTAATTCCAGAATTTCAAGCAATTATATTTTAATGAATTCAATCTAATAGTGTTTCTATTTAAGAATTGATATGTCATAAAATTAATATAATAATTTATTTGAATATTTGGTATAAAAAATAAGCAATTTTAAAATCGTTATATTTTTGGAAATGTATTATTCTTAAATAGACTTTTCAAGTGTATATAAGAAAGGAATATTTTGAAAGCCGACCGAATAAACTAGGTATCTAGAAATCGAGCGCAAAAGTTGTAACTATAAAAGCGAACAGCAAGGTATATTATAGGGATAAGCAACCATTATAAATGTCGACCGTGCGAGGAAAGCGGAAAAGCCCAGGTATTATAGTGACCTGAAGAAAAGGCCGAACGAAAACTCTCTCTGTCGAACGCATCGACTTCCTCGAAAAAGCCATAGGTAGATAGTTTTTCCTCTACCTATCGTTTCAAACGTTCTCAATCTCAACTTCTCAACTTGAACCAAAATCCCGCTATATAGACCTGCCACACTGCACTCTACAGGAGGAAACGTGCAAACTGAGCTGAAAATTATCTCGCCTATGTATAAAAAGTCCCCCTCGTTGGCGATCTTCCTACTAGTACATCTTCATGGTTATACAGCCGCCCATCTATTACCCCCACCCCTGTCCTTCTCTCTCACCCACGATAGCGCAAGCACATATGTCACAAGCGGCAAGCCCGTCGTATTCGTAAGATATCCCACAGCGACGCGCTCGCGGAGTCGCGGACTCGCGGCTCGCGCAGCCCGCTCTCTCACTTATACACTCACGCATCGCACACGCACACGAGGCGATAATAAGTATATGTGTGGACGACTGTCGACTGCGGACTGGACGTGCTACGCTACAGCGTAATGTCAGAATTTCCCGATCAGGACTGCTGCTCGGAAGTGTCGCGTTCGCGTAGTTGATCAAGCTTGTAATAATCGTACTCCCGTATGAGTCGGGTTCGGCGATATACTATGTGTCAGCGGTGCTATCTATCTTTCTGAGGTTCGTTCGAGCTGCTTCTTTTTTTGTCGTCCAAGTATAAAGAGCATATAATAGACATCGAAGACGAGAGCACGAGAGAGAGAGAGAGAGAAAGAGAAAGAGAGAGAGAGAAAGACGTTTCTGTGGGTGTATGCGTGCATGTGTCTATGGGTCTGTATAAAATACGATTCAGTATACTTATGCGCGACTCGATTTTTCCTTTCTCATTCTCCTGCATGGCAGCGCGCGGCGCGACGACATAGGTACTTAGTGCATTAAACATAACGCGCGTGGCTGCGGTGATGATGGGTATACGGGAAGAAAGAGAGTCTTTGAGCTATACTAGTACGTTCTGTGCTTGCAGCAGAAGCAGCAGACTGTCGAGGTGACGACGAGATGATCACTAGGTGGACCGCCGCGCCTATTCCCTGGCCGATGAGTCAGCAGCAGCAACAGAGAGAACAGTGACAGGGTGTATATCGTCGTCGCGAGTAGCGTGTTTTTATATGCGTGCGTTGGAAGCCAGCGAGATCATCGGCCTAAGCGAGAAGGGGGAGGATAATCCAAGATGCTGGAGGTAGGGATGCGCGTCGTACGGGGCAGTGACTGGAAGTGGCTCGATCAGGACGGCGGCGAGGGCCACGCGGGCACCGTCGTCGAGATCGGCAAGCCCTCCAACAGCGCTGTTGCTTCTGCCTCTGCCTCGTCCTCTGGGCCCGCTCACGTCGATAAGACGCCCAACAAGACCGTCATCGTGCAATGGGACCACGGCTCCAGGAGCAACTATCGCATCGGCTACCAGGACGCCTACGACCTGCTCGTCTTCGACAATGCTGCCGCCGGTGTCAAGCACATCAACATAATCTGCGACGGCTGCCACACCCACACTATCAGTGGCATCAGGTGGAAATGCTCTCAGTGCTTCGATTACGATCTCTGCACCAAGTGCTACATGGCCGACAAGCATGATCTCACGCACGCGTTTCAGAGGTTCATCACAAACAATGCCGTGGGGTGAGTGTTTGTAGTGCTGATTTTGAGCTTTGTTTTGTCGAGTGCTCTTAGAGTTTTTTTAATCATGTTTTTGGATATTTTTTTGTGCTCTTAGGATACAGCTGTCAACTAGGGAAAACCTTACAAAAATACCGCTGAAAGGTATTTTCATCGGAGCCAAAGTCATAAGAGGACCAGACTGGGAATGGGGTAATCAGGACGGTGGCAAGACCGGCCGAGTGATAGATATCAGAGGTTGGGATAACGAAAGTAGTAGATCCGTGGCCACTGTAACTTGGCCCTCTGGTAGCACCAATGTCTATAGACTGGGGTACAAAGGTTGCGTCGATCTATGTTATGTAGAGAATGCCAGTGCCGGTACTTACTATAAGGAGCATTTGCCTGTTCTTGGACAGCCAGTGGCAGTTGTACCTATTGAACTGGCACCGCCGCTACCTGCACCTCTACCACCGCCTAAAGATAACATTATTGCTCAAAATATTTCTAATAATACAGATCCACCCAGTCCTAGTCAAAAGATTACTTTTACAGTTGGGGATAAGGTGAAAGTGTTGATAAATGTTGATACACTGAAAGGTATGCAGGCAGGTCATGGTGGATGGAATCCACGAATGGCTGATTATATTGGAAAGGTATAAAATATTTGTAAAACTAGCTTTGTGCAAGAAGTAAATGTAAAATGACAGTTTTTCTAATAGTTTCATAATATTTTTTAGGTTGGTACTGTACATCGAATCACAGACAAAGGTGACATACGTGTACAATATGAAGGGTGCAATAATAGGTGGACTTTTTATCCTGGGGCATTAATAAAAGTCGAGAACAAAAGTCCTTTCAATTTCTCCGTTGGCGACATAGTCAGGGTGAAGAGAGATATAAATGTAGTCAAATTGTTTCAACGAAATCATGGTGAATGGAGAGATGTAATGAAAGTGGTGAGTGGAAATTCCTAAAAGTGAAAGTCATGCGTATAGTTCTCAAATTAACATCTATTGCATTATACATAGGCCCTCGGTAAGCTCGGAAAAGTTGTCAAAATTTATTCGGATTTGGATATGCGAGTGCAAGTGGAAGGCCACACCTGGACGTTCAGCCCGCAGAGCGTCCATTTAGACGTAGAAGAGACTGCTAAAGCTAAAGCAAAAGCGAACAGACGTACGTACTTATCAATCCTCCAAAAATCTCCATAAACACAAATGGTAAACAAAGTAATAAAAACAAAATCTTTCTTCTACAGCTCCTCCCGTGGAAAGGGACAAGGACAAAGAGGTGGAGAAGCTGCTGAAGGACGCGGCACGCGGTGATGCCGGTATAGCCACTGCGAAGGAGTTCCTGCGAAAGTATCCAGACAGGGTGGACGCCCGCGGCGGTCCTGGAGAAGGTCGCAAGACCTGTCTCATGGTTGCCGCTCATCAGGGCCAACGCGAGCTTTGCTTACTGCTCCTCGACGCAGGCGCTCTGCTTACCGTCGCCGACGAGGACGGCGACACGCCGCTTCATTACGCCGCGTTCGGGTAATTATTGACTCACCATAAACGGTGTGTGAGCGCGGTGTGGGATAGTTAACTTGAGCGGTTGGAAAGGGTAGGGTGAGTTTGGCCTGTTTTATGGAAAGGCAGTTCTTTCATGAAATGAAAAGGGAGAGAATTGAATTGAGAATAACGTTTTTTATGTTTAAATAGTTTATGAGAAACCCCAAGTAAAAAAATAACAACTTGTCTGATTTATTTTTAAATAGATGAAAGTTCTAGTTGTCCAATACATGATTCAAAAATCAAGGAAGAACTACCTTGATGCAAAATGAGTATTTATAGTTTTGCATAAAAGAGGATAATTCCGTTTTGCAGATAAACACATGACTCGTTGTCATATCGTTTAAAGTAGAAAGAGATACTAAATGAAAATTATTACTCTCACAAGTTTTAGAAATAAAATAAAACTTTACTTGATACAAACAAAACATATAAAGGTCGAATCTGAACAGAGGTACTTGTTATTTGAATTGCGTTATAATTTTCTCATCTAAGAATACTGTAAACAAATTTTATACATTTAAATTCTATAAGTAATTATAATCTTACATCGTAAATATAATCTTTTAAACATAAAACTGATAAAAATATAAACTATATAAATCATGGTGCAAATTCATTATTTTAACAGTAATAACTCACTGATTAACTTTACAATGTAATGAAATTAATTTTTATTGGAAAATAGTGAACATCTGCTAATGAAATAATAAATACCCACTATTATGAACTAGTAACTAATTTATCGCTATTTTATATTTATTAACTTCTGTAAATCACAGAAACTTATCAACAAATACAGATTGTTCAAAGTTTTTGTTCATATATTTCCGGTCACATCGTCACAGATAAAATTTGCCAAAACTCAACATCAATTCAATTCATCAGCTTCAAAACAATTTTTTTAACGATTCTCACGTTGTTTGTCCATACAGGAATCAGCCGGAGATAATTGAGCTACTACTGATGCGTGGCGCGCCCATCAACGCCGTGAACAACGGCATGTGCAGCGCCTTACACGTGGCGGTGAACAAGCAGCACGTGGACTGCGTGCGCACGCTCCTACGCCACGGCCCCGACGTCAATCTCCAGGATTCGTACGGCGACACGAGCCTCCACGACGCGATAGGCAAGGACGCCGTTGCGATTGTCGACGCGCTCTGCGCCTGCGATCGCGTCGACTACACGCTGCTCAACAAACGCGGCTTTAACGTGCTCCATCACGCCGCGCTGAAAGGAAATACTTAGTGAGTGTTTTATTGGTTGGCGGTGAAGGTCAATTCTTTTGATTAGTTCTTTCCGAAACTCGAAAATAAACAGAAAGTGCTGATAAATGTGTTATTGATTGATGAAAAGTGGTCATTAGTCAGTGTTGAATTTTCAGTTTGAAAACGTCCCAATAATTAAATTATCATGTCAAGAGGTCTATGACTTTAGGCACTACCGCTACTCATCAGAGCTTTATTAAAACATTACATACGTTAATATATGAGTATGAAAATGAAAAGCCTTTAAATAAGAATTAGGGGGGCATGCCCTTTAGTTCGTTTATGTGACCATGTGTAGTCTCTTCATATTTTTTAAGCTCTCGATTTTTTACCCCTGCTTTTAAAAATTTGACAATTGTATTTTTAGAATTGTTATAATATGTCAAACAAGATGCCAATTAATTTTAATATTGATACGTTCATCCGAGTTAAAGGCGGGAACTACCTTATGTTTAGTTTTTACACAAGATGAGTTTATATTGGATGAACGACGTTTCAATTGAAATTGCTTTGTCATAGTTCGAGAGACATTGAGACAAATACTGAAGATTGTTGAATGGAAAATTTCGGGTTAGATTTCTTTATCGTGAACTCCAAAATGCGTTTTGACGCTTATGCAAATTTCGATGTGCTTAAATGGGTTTAAAGAGTTGCCACATTTATACTAACCGAATACATTTCATAGTTTCGGAGTTATATAAAACAAAATACTTCGAACACTACAAAATGAAGAGTTTACTGCCCCCAAGTCTTATAATGTTTTATAAAGTTTCAAACCAAAATATTTGCATTAACTTTAAACTAAATTTTTACAAATTCAAAAACGAAACATCATTTCAACAAAACCATCAATTTTTTAGCGCGGCACTGCGTCTGGTACAGCTAGCGCGTCCGCTCGTCAACGAGAAAAAGGACGACGGTTTCGCGGCTCTGCACCTGGCGGCGCTGAACGGCCATCGCGACGTCGCTGCGGCCCTGGTCATGGAAGGCCGTGCGCAAGTCGAGCTGAAGAATAATCGTGGCCAAACGCCGCTGTTCCTCGCCGCTTCACAAGGCCACTGGGGCACCGTTGAGCTGTTTGTAGCCTACGGCGCCGACGTCGGCGTTACCGACGAGGAGGGCGACACCGCTCTACACGTGGCCATCATCAAGCACAAAACGCCGGCGCTTTCGACGTCCGACAAGACACCTGTTCCTGCGCAGGATGCCCCTAATATTCTCAATGTGAGTATTTCTTTTTTTTTATATATATGTCGATTTTAGGCTAATCAAAGTATAACGGCTTTGTTGTGATTTTCTACTAGAAGATTAATTTTTGAAGGTATATAATTTAAATGAATGTTACATTTATTTCATTTTTATATTAATAAGCTTTGGGGATTACGATCAAGAAAAAATTCACGAGATTTCATTTGTATTTCATTGCATCGAAAAGTGCAGTACAACATGTTTCACGATTTAATAAAGATAATGAATCTTGTTAATTTTACTCGATTAGTTATTTTTTGTGATCATAATATTTAAAACAGTTTACATTACAAAGATGATGTAACTTTAAAGGTGAGTCCACTTAATATCAAGTCAATAAATTTTCAGTGAAGTTTTAACTGTAAAAAAAATTTTGTATTTATTATAAATGCAAGGACCGACATAGGTAACTATCGTCCCATTGCTAAAGTTAGTCTATTTGCCAAAATATTTGATCCTATTCTTAACGATAACCTACTAAATTACTTAAAAGTCTTCATTTGTGACCAGCAGCACGGTTTTATGCCTAATAAGCTCACTACGTCTAACCTAGCGATCTACTTGGAATATATCTCTAACGCATTATGTAAAGGTGACCAGGTGGATTCAATTAATACTGACATATTTTTACTGATATGCGTAGTGCCTTCGACATCATGACCTAATAGTATCGAAATTACAGCACTATGGTATCTCTGGGTAACTGCTTGAAGTTATTAGATCTTTTTTATCCAATCGGCCTCATTATGTACAAATAGGCAAATCTCTATCAAACGAGTTTATTGCAGTCTCGGGGGTACCGCAAGGATCACATTGTGGCACCTTGCTGTTCAATATAGCTATTAATGACCTCATAACAGTAGTCTCCGAATCCGAAATTATCATGTTTGCAGATGATTTTAAGATTTACAAAGCTATTCGCTCAAGCAACGATGCTATTCTTTTACAAAATGATTTGGATGCTATTCAGGAATGGTGTGCAATGAACGGCTTGTCTTTCATTATCGCTAAATGCAATGTGATTACCTTTTACAGGGGTCAATTTGACCCTTACGACTATACTTTAGGTGGGCATGCCCTTACTCGTGTGAATGTTGTCAGAGATTTAGGGGTACATATAGACTCTCAATTAACGTTTAATGACCACGTAAACTATGTTGTAAATAAAGCTTCGCGCTCGGTTAGTTTTTTATATCGCTCATCCCGCGAATTTTCCACACCCGAATCACTGATAGCATTGTATTACGCGAATGTTCGTTCTATAATGATATATGCCTCGATTATATGGCGTCGCCTCCGAATAGAAAGGCGTTATCTGGGAATCCGCTCGTAAAAGGC
>JAPYZO010005281.1:0-10325 GCA_030522905.1 Torymus flavipes | reverse complement strand
TTTGTTAAAAAATATGCAACACCATTAACCATCAAGACTCACTAACCCACCCATTCAATCTTCCCCACCTTTCAACAAAAATTGTATTCTGATCCATCTCTGTTGAGCGCCACTCTTATACAATTTCCGGCTTCTCTCTAAATAAAAAAGCACCAGTCCATAAGCCCAGCTATACATCATATACATAAATCGAAAAAACGGCAAAAGCCGCAATGGCAGCGGCATACTTAGCAACGGATGCTTAACGATCGAACAATGCTAATGGCTCAAAAGAGAGAGAGAGATATACGGATAAGGATGGAGAGAGCCCCCCTGTGCGCATGTGTCTCTCGCTGAATATGGTAAACGCCAGTCGGAAAAACAAGAGGGACGTGGGCGGACATGGAAACTTCGGATCGATACGTAGACGCCTCGTCGTCCCTTCTTGTGCATATATACCCACACACCCACGCGTATAGGCTGCACGCGTTTACGGTCAAAGGGCTCCGGTGAACCGGCCGCGTAATTGAATTATACGCGTGCGAGAGCGAGAGAAGGCCACTTTCTTCGAGGGCCCACCAAATAGATCTTGAAATTCAATCCAAAGGTGTTGCGAGGTCGCTTCTTCGATTTTTCCAACGGCTAGGATGTGTATAGCTTTCACGAGGACGTATCGATTCTCGCGGGGATGATTTACAATTGGATTGCTTCTATAAGACAGCGTATAATGACCTTTTAGTGTCGTCTAGACTAGTGGAAAAGAATAATCAAGCTGGGAGCTTTGAAGCAGTGCCAAAATTGGCACTTTGGGTCATTAACTGCGGGCAGTAATCTTTGTACTCTATATAGTTTTGAAGAGGATGTGCTTTATCGGATTGAAAGTGACCAAAGGGCTATTCAGCTCTTAGACTAGTTTCTGATGAATTTTCCTCTTTGATCTATTGTTCGCAGAGAACGTTAAAATCGGATCGATTTTAGTTCGTCGGAAGAGCCGTTATTAGAGAACTGCGAAACGACTATTGATTTAAGCTTTCGCTGCCTAAATGGATACGTGTACACTTTTAGGAGTTTGTTACGCAAGTTACACGAAATCGTAACTCGGATGATCTCTCTTTAAGTATTAGGTAAATGATGAATTACAGAAAAAGTATAATGGCTTGAATTTATTTATATGTTTAGTAATGGCATATTGTTCAGGTCATAAAATCAGTAATATTTTCTTTATTAAATTATAGATAATTTACGTTGTATAAATTTTCATACAGGGAAAATGTGTAATAACATTAACTTATCAATCATTATTTATCCTCTGAATAAATAATCAAATACCATGCGTATTACAGAAAATAAATATTAAAACTGAATAATTTGATCTCTTATTGTAAATTTATTTTTACCATAAAAGTTTTCATCATTTATTATTTTGACACAATTTAATGATTATTATCAATATTTTAAATAATAACAGTTTGTTTTCAACCGAAATCAAAATAGTTTGAAGCGTTATGCCAAAGTACTCCGTTGATATCTTTTACGTTTACATTGGTTCTCTATTCAGCGGACTTAGTAAATTCCAGTTTTCAAACTTTGAAGTGTTAAACTACGGTCCTAGTCAGTGAAGGCGAAATCCTTTATGTCCTTTAAACCGCAATGTGTAAAGATTGTGCGAATTGATAGAATTTTCTCTTAAAAGTATATAAAGGTTGCATAGAACGTAATAAGGTTCCTGCCAAAAGTTAGTTTTTAACGTTAAAACTGCGATAAATAATTCTGTAAAGCAATTGATCAATTTTTAGTTCTCTACGAGATGTATGTATAAATGCAATTGGAATATTATAAGCGTTAAAAATCAAAAATCAAAGCAAAATTATAAAATCGTCATTGTGAAACTTTACAAAAATATTCTTTCAACATTAAACTTTTCTTTGTTATGTAAAGAAAATACAAGCTCAACGGCCAAATTTCCAAGAAAACTAAGTTTATAAAATGTTTCTTTTAACATGTAACTTTATGGTAAAAGACATTCATTTTGTATTTATTCCATTATAAATAAATAGTTTTTGTCAAGTAGGATATCAAATTGTAGATTTTTTTAATGATGATCCCAGTGCTCTTATTAGTAAATACACGTCGGCTTGAAAGAAAATTGAAATTTTTAGTAAATCGTTAAAAACTACTAAAAGTAAAGAATAAGTTAAAAACTGCAGTGCTCAATTAAGAACACAAAAAATTAATTATCATAATTGATTATCTTAAGCGGTTGAATTAATTTGGCTGCTACAAATATTATTACGTACGAAGATTAACTTTTTTAATAAAGTGAAAAATATAGACATCGTCAAAATAAAATGTTTGTTTCGGAGTAATTTTTGCAATCATAAAGTACGACATAAAATATTACGATAGCACTATAAAATTTCATTTCACTCAGTTTTGATCCTCCCTATTTTCAAAAAAATGGTGTCTATTACTCAATAGTCAGTATATGCACGCTTCTAAACTATACCTCGGCTAAATTAAAATTTATTTATTGCTTTTATAAACAAAAGTCACGTAGCATGTGTGGGCGAAGGTGTATAATACCCGACACACTATCGCTGCTTAAAGCTCAAATAAACAGTGCGGCGACAAACAAAATTAATTAATAAACTTCTCCATTCATGAAACACAAACGAATTTCTGTTATGATGCGATTGTACAAACGCAATAAACTCGCGGCACGAGTTCTCCCTACCCCCGTCGAAAAAATCAAATAATAAACGAGTTTAGCCGTGTATATGCCCATTCACCGAATCCAACAATATAAAGTCGGCTCGTTGCAGTACGCGCGGACGCAAAAATAGCCTCTACGCGCCTAGAAAAAAAAGTCATCAGCTGCGGCAGCGAAGTTCCGCAACAATTGAACAAACGAACAGCAGCGGTGTGCAAACTCACGCGCGCGGTATTAAACTTGGACACTCGTTACGTGCGCACGCATAAAGTGTGCGGCTATCTCGCGAGTTTGCTCAAGTGCAGAGCGGCTGCGGCGGCTGCTGCTCTGCTGTGCCGCGCGGGTCAATAAATTGAAGGAGATTCTGCGCCCGCGGCTGCGAAGGTGTAGGCGATATACACGTTGCCTTGAGAATTGAAAAGCCGCGATATGCGGCTGCGACGTACGGAAGCGTGTTTTCCTCGTGTCTCTGCGGATGTGTGGCGCTTATAAGATGGAGATGGGGATATGATAGGGCGAGGCTGATTATCGAGCGGAGATGAGTCGGTCGCGGCTGCGGTTGTGGCTTCGGAGATCGATGAGTATTGTTGCTATAGACACATGTATATGCAAGAATTTCTATGGGAATATATGGGCAAATCCATAATAATTTTAGCTATTGTGTTACTTTTTTTAGGTAATGCATGGCCTGCGAAACACATAAATGAGACTTTACGTAGAAAAACAGTCCTGTGAACCATATTAGTGTGCCACGCAGGCCGCAGCCTGGGGATGAACAAAAATTTCCCAAAAAAGTCCACTTTTTGTCACTCTCGAAAAGTGGACTATTTTTAGACAGTTTTGTGCATCCCCAGGCTGCGGTCTGCGTGGCACACTACATAGATTACGCAGGACTGGATTATTCTACGTAAAAATTTAAGGTTTTACACCCAATCTCCTTTATGTGCCTCGCAGGCCATGCTAATAGCAGGCATAAATTACCTAAAAATAGTCTGACAATTACTTAAAAGTATCATGGATTTATCAATATATATATACTGATCTTTTGTTCTGCATAAACGTGACCGTTTGAAACACGTTCGAATGGAATATTGTCGGATTGGGTTATACCATATTCGAAAATAGATTATCTTTTTAGGCTTGAAATTAATTGTCAACCTTCTTCATGATACCAGTGCATTAAAATGCTGAGTAATAATTTTACAAATATATCTATGTATTAATTATAATCTTTGATTAGAGTTTTCTAACAAGGCAGTAGCTCTCATAACCGAGCGACATCAAGCTCATGGTCAGGCGTGCATACGTCGCAAATATATCCTTGAACTTCGATGTACGACGCATAAAAATCAAAACGAAAGCGCGCGTCCTTATCGTTCCGCGTTAAAAAGCGCCGGTCTACCGTTACGGTATACATATATATATATATGTACCGGCCGGCTTCCCATTATTTCTCTCTTCTCTCTCCTTCTTTTGTCGCATGTACATACTGTACACACTATATCTACACACGTCGCTATACGAAGCTGAACGCGAGCGCTTTATCGCACTGGCGAGCGCGACACGTTTCAAGGATCCGCGCGCCTCGGCCACGTAGTAGCTTTAGCCGCGCCACGTCGTGAGAGAGCGAGCGCGCGTCGTCGACGCCGAAGAAACAGGGAGAGACGTGATCGAAGAAGAAGAAGAAGAAGCGAAAGATAGGAGGAGAAGGAGGATCATGCCGCGACGACCCTTTCCATCCAACAGCCCGACCTTCCCAGTAATTGCCCAATTTGTGTCAAGGCTTTTTTTTCCTCAGCTTGTGTGCGGGCAGTGTATTGTGCGAAACGAGAGAGCGGGAGAGGGCAGAAGTGTGGCTGCGTGCATGCGTGTGTGTGAGAAAGAGAGCGAGCGCGTGGGGTGGGGAGAGAATCGCGAGATAAATCGGCCGGCGACTGGCGCTCGGCATATACCGATCGGAAAATCGCAAGCGCGAAGATTAACTCGCCCCGCGGAGACAAGAGTCTTTTAAAATTTTGAGAAAACGCGTTGGTCTGTGGATCGACAATATATAGTGACCAGAGTTTTCAAGTGTTTATCTCTCTGTATTGTGTATGTGTGTGTATGTGTGAACAAAAGTAGTGTGCAGTTCTCTCCTTTATGACGCCTTTCGTGAGTTTGGATTTGGCTGGTGGTGACACGCCGCCCTTTAGCCAGGAAGTCGTGAGTTCTGCGCCGATTTTATACACACACAAAACACGACATAATCAAAGTTTATCGGTCCGCTTTTTTCCTCCGCCTACCATACGGCGGCTCCGACTGTCCAAGTTCACAAACAGCCGGGGCTAGTCTCTCTTACAAGCGTTAGCGCTTCGTGGATAATTTATTTTGGGCAATCGACAATCACCTCTCGCGGTCGTACCCCGCGATATATAAATTATTCAAGTTTTGACTTGCTTGATCGGGCTTGAATAATGTAACCGATGAACTTTTCACGAAGACTCATTACGGTGATGGACCAAATTCTTTTGGGATCGGGAGCCTTTTGTCAAGTGATATGTACATGTATACTTGCAATAACTGAAGTGCCTTGGGGACGATAAGATATTCGTATAATACTGCGTATAAACGATGTATATCGGGTAAAATTGAGGTGCGCGCAGTTTATTTATAACTTTATACAAATTATAGTCAATGTACATTATGTGGGAGACCAACTGGGAGACCCCCATTTTACCATTTAAAAGCTTATAATTTCATTAAATTCACAGTCACGTACGTTATTCCCAGCATTAGCATAACACAGTATACAACAATATACCGTAAATATACCAATATAATAAATTTTTACTCGCCGCCGCTGCCGCCAATTCATTCGAATCCCTGCAGCCCCGCATTATTCCGAGCAATTTCGACCTTTACTTTAATTGTTAGCACGTGTAATTGCGTCTTGACCCGTTAACAACAATTATTTCACGTTAACGCGCCGTGTCAATTAAACGAGCGCTCGCTCGCGCGCGCCTGTATATGTATACTATCGGCGTGAATTTCCGGCAAAAGCTCGCGCAGAGCCACCAGCCAATCAAGGCCCATAATCGACTGCGTGGTGGCGCGACGTGCGCGGAGGAGTGAGTGAGAGAGAGAGAGAGAGAGAGAGAGAGAAGTGAGAGAAAGAGATATATAGAGAAATGTCGAAAAGCGAGATAAAAGACTCGTTTTTGGTGCTACGCACGCGGATGTCCCGAATGCTGTCTATCGTGGACATCACCACGCCGATATCAACCAATCCGGTACACAGGATACACGACATATGCGCACACTATATTATATGACACACTCGTATGTTATAGTCATTTATGCATGAGCGCATCCGTACGCGTACTGTGTGTATCGGGTGGAAAAATTAGCACTGCTCTTAAATATTCGGTTTTGTTTCTTCTCTTGATTGATTGAGATTTAAATAGATATGAATTAAAACATATTCATGTTAAAAAATTATGTGGCTTCTTGTTTGTCGTTATTCTCTTGCTAAGTAGTCCACCATAATGTCAAAATTCAAATTTTTTATCGATTAATAATTAAATAAAGCTATTTGTTTATTATGAAAAATATAAAAAAAAAAACAAATGAAAACTTTTGCCATAAAGAAACTTATTTTGTTTGTTATTGCAAATCGATTGTTCGAGTTACATCTGATAAAGGTCAATTGATAAATACAATTGCGTAATGGAGTTTTGCACGAGGCAAATTTTATGAACCATAAATTTAATTTTAACCTACAATGCCGCAAAGTAAAATATATGATACCACGGGAAAAAATTGTTTAGAAATTGAAATTTTTCATTTTATCTCGTATCAGTACATAAAAACATCATTTTATATTAAACCCAACAATGTTTTATATGTTTTTGAAGTTAAATTTTATTTCAATGAAGCAAAAAATTTATATATTAAACGTGAATGTTGTATAATATTTGAACACACGTGTATATTTCGTATTCTTTATTAAAGATGCATAGCTTATAATCTAAAGACATATTTTTTTCTAACATTTATGACTTTTCTGACAATGGAAGACTAAATTTTTCATTAACATAAAGATAATGAACAACCTTTAAACGTTTACGCGTTAAGATTCACTTAATTTTCTTTTTGAAATATCGCATTGAGTTTTTTGTTTTAGTACACGTGCGGTGAATAGAATTATTATTTTCAAATTAGTTCATCGTGGAATTAATACACGCCAGAAATGTATTTCAATTGAAATTAATTTTCTAATGTTATGCTAGTTGAAATACAAACTTATAAGGCCACCTGTGGATATATATTATTTCGTAGATGATGCTCATGCGCAAACACACGTTTTTGCATTACTTTTTCTTCTAGACTTGTTGTCGTATGTGTGCAAGAAAATAATTCGTTTAACGTTACACATCGTCGTTACACATAATTTTTCACTTCAACGTTTTAACAACATTCAAATATATCGAAGTACATACTGGTTTGACGAATAAAAACGTGTATAAATTTTTCAAAAATAACATTTACGTATATATAACTACAACAAGCGAACATATAAGTAAAAATGAAACGTACCGAAAAGGATTGTCAAAGTCGATTCACGAAGCAATCAGTTTTTCATCACGAACCTTGCGCCTAGATGTCAATTCTAATCGACGTTTTCTTTCCCTTTCCAGATGGCGGGACAGGATCCAAAATGGCAGAAGGACGCGTCGGATCAAAACTTCGATTACATGTTCAAGCTGCTGATCATCGGCAACTCCTCCGTCGGCAAGACGTCATTCCTCTTCCGTTACGCCGACGACTCCTTCACCTCGGCCTTCGTTTCGACCGTCGGCATCGACTTTAAAGTGAAGACAGTCTTCAGGAACGACAAGAGGGTCAAGCTTCAGATTTGGGTTGGTATTGCATAGTATGCCTATTGTGTACGATTACGATGAATCGGGCGATTTTGTTTAGTTCGATGAATTCATGGCGGGACAACATCGTGACATAGAATTTAATTTGCACAAGTAAAATAAAAATTATAACTTATGATTTTTTCGCGTAAAATTTTGCTTTCGAGAATTTTATTTTCTATCTAGATTCTTAATGTTACAATGCTTTTCATATTGAAGGAATATTGTTTGCTCAAGGCTAGCAGAATCAATAGTACGGGAATTTACATTGCTCATATAAAGACTGAGTTTATCCAGAAGAATATGTACCTAACTTAGCTGTAACCTCTGAAGTATTTTTGTCCGTGTAAACCAATTTACTTGCAAAGTAACAAAGGAAATCAATTTTGCTTACTTCTACAGTTCTTTTTATACTCGATATTACAGTACTGCTGTTATAATATCGTACAAATATTGTTATACCGAAAGAGAAAACAACCCAGAAAATACTTTGATCTCATTTTCTGAAGAATATTAAAATAAGATAGAGCAGGTAAAATTCTCATATATTATTCATGCGAGAAAATATCATATCGGGCGATATAAGATTGACGCAATATTCAGTCGTAAGATTGAACTTTATATATCCTCCGTTATCCGCCAAAGATCGCCCATAAGCCAAGTTTGAAGCTTTCGAATTTCTCTATTCTATCTGGTATTCGCTACTCTCTTTCTCCTATATATCCTTCGACAGTATATATTCTTGATACACGAGAGCCGAGATCAGTTTCCATATGACGCGCGTCTGCGCAGTTTGCGATGGCCCCGCACGCGCTCGTTGTTTCTCGCATTTGCAGCGTGCGCGACGCGATATCGTTTTTCAAGCTTTTCGCACGCGCAGGCCGCAGACATTTTTCACGCAAGAATTTATGGCCCACTCTCAACTAGGAAACGCGAGCTTCCGTAATTATACGTGTGAGGGTAAATCTTGCAAAAGTATATTATGTGAAAATTGTTGTCTTGTTGATTTCGTTTTAGCTTTTCTGTTTTCGATTTTTAATTTGGAGAATAGATAATTTGTACTGATTTATATTGTGTACATTGTATGATTATTATTAATAAGAAAAACTGGTACATGCCAATGAAAACAATTAATAAATCTAATGAAAAACTAATAAATAATACATTAGTTGCCAACACAAAGAGAATCATTGTATATTACCTCGTCAAAGGGAAATTCACGTCACACGCATAAATACAAAATTAAACTATAATTATATGCAATCAAAGGACGTGTATAAGCACCGCATGAGAAATCCAATCGAGCGTTTATAATTCGAGCGTGCGCGGTGGCAGCATTAAAATGCATAATGTAATTACGCTTGCAGGACACGGCGGGTCAAGAGCGATACAGGACAATCACAACGGCCTACTACAGAGGAGCGATGGGCTTCATCCTTATGTACGACATAACCAACGAGGAGTCCTTCAACTCGGTGCAGGACTGGCTGACGCAGATCAAAACCTACTCGTGGGACAACGCCCAGATCATTCTCGTGGGCAACAAGTGCGACATGGAGGACGAGAGGGTCATCAGCTTCGAGCGAGGCAAGCAGCTCGCCGAGCACCTCAAAGTACAATTCTTCGAGACCTCGGCGAAGGAGAACACCAACGTTAAGGTAACGCTCTACGTGCTGTGCGTTTTTTTCTGTGGAATCGATGTATATCCACGCTGTGTTCATTGTCTTGGTAGTGTTTCAAACTTTCCTGAAAATACGTTCAATGACTGAACTATGCTAAGAAGGTTACTATGACAGCGTATTAAGAAACCTATTTTAATAGAAATCGAAATTTTTTAATAATGAGAATCTTGAAAATTCGATTTTTACAGAAAAAAGTGATAATTCTTCGTATTAATAATGTAACGTATAATGAAATAGACAAAAGATCTCATTATTTTAAATGTGATCATTTATGATTGTTCTTTAATGGTCATTAAATGGGTGAAAAAGTATTTGTGATTGTAGTAATAATAGGAGATCGGATCAATGTAGAATGAAAAAGTATTACCTGTTAAATGTTTCTTTAACTCAGCGAATTTTTGATACTCTATTAAACTCTCTCCATCTCTTTGATCAATCTATTGAAATTAAGAGGATTTCTTTAACTTAAGTAATCCGATTACGTTAAGTAGCTTTTCAATGATACGAAATTTAAGGAAAGTCACACTAGTGTGACATAAAAAAGAAAAGCGGCGCTTTAGAATCAATTCAATGTAGTAGAAATAAAATAAAAATCTTATAAATCGTAATGAAAATGAATACATCGCTTCGAATTCTTGTAGTATACACTATAATTGTTTTCTAATAACATAATTTTATCTGAAATATCTTACACTACCATAAACTTATTTGCATCTATATCCAAGAAAGTTTAATAATAAATACTGCAGTGATGCAATAATTCGCCATCGTAGAAAAATAGTACTCTATAATTATGTCAAAATGCATTATTTATAGCATATGTATAGCAGTGTTATATTTTACATCATAACGATATGATTTGATATAATGAGTGGTAAAACAGATTAGATTGCAATTTTAGTGTTTATTTCTCTTTTCTTTTCATTTATTAGATAGAATGATGCATTCAAAAATGATAGTTGAATTTAGATTAAGAATGTGGAAGAAAATGGTTCTGTTGTACAATAAATAAACAAGGGTATTTCAGATTTTCATGACACCAGGTCTAAGAGGCTT
>JAPYZO010005279.1:0-12701 GCA_030522905.1 Torymus flavipes | reverse complement strand
GAACCATCGAAATCTCCAAGAAACCTGCAGCAGCTCTGAACAATACATCCTCTCCTCATCAAACCTCGGAGGAAGCGAAATAGCGCCGCAGAGAAAGGGATACATATACACACGCTCGCGCGCTCTCAGGAAGGAATCGAGAGGAAATTATCGAGCCCACTCCTCTCTCGCTCCAGAGAAAAATATCGAAAGCGAAAGAGAGGAATAAAAAGACCACTCAACGACGACGACGACGACGGCGGGAGCTCTCTCTCTCTCTCTCTCAAAAGAGGGGGGAGAGGAGAGCGAAGCCGAAGCGCGCGGCGGCGTGTACGCAGCCGCGAATGAATGAACCCGCGCGCGTTGGTAGAGAGCCGCACAGTCGCGCCGTGACTTTTCGACTCGCGTGTGTTTGTGTGTATATTATTTTCGTCTATACTCCATTAATCGCTGATAGAGTTCTGGTGCACCGAATTGAATTGGGACACCGGTGGTAATAAGAGCGAGAGAGATATAAGAGGGTTAGAAATCGAGAGCGGGGGCAGGATATTGGATGCGGCGTCCGAGATGGAGGTCTCGAGGCGAGGCGCGCTCTGGCAGCCCTGGCTTGACGCCCTTCGCGGCCACCACCACCACCACCACCATCATCATCACCATGCCACCGGTACCAAGATACTACGAGGTACGTACGCGAAGGATATATGCGAAGATTCGAGAAGACATGCGAGTAGTGCTACCTGGTAGCGTGGTTCCCGCGGTATATCCCGATTTTTTGGCGGTTAAGTCATTGTTATTTTTATATAAATGTATTTTTATGTTAGATATTCCGTGAATCTCGGTATTTCGCTGATACGTGCCGTTTATAGATTACAGAGAGACAAGATGATCACTGATCGGTTATCCACTCGGCGATCTGTCGAGGCTCTTAACTATATAGGTACTTCGAAATAGGCGATCGTTCGACTTACACACACGCGCGTATACGTATAAAAAATATCGAATACGTGCGTGTGTATAATACACCTTTATGACTTTATCAATGACAAAATAACAAATGATTTACCACCGAAATGAGAGATTTAACATCGGGGTTTACGACGCAATCAACCGCCGCGGCTAACAAGTGTGTGTGTGTGTGTACACCTTTGGTGTATAGTATAGAAAGCTGCAGGTGTCTAAAAATAGAGTCGAAATGAATAAACTATTAAAGAAACAGCGCGATGACATCTTTTCCCGAAAAGGGTTCGCGCCTACACGCGGAGCGAGAAATCAGTCGCGTCCGACGCAGCTGTATTTGTACGATGTATATATGCACCTACCTGCGTATGGGTGCATGTACGATGTATAGAAGAGAGGCAGCGCGGCGGATGAGGAAACGGATGGAAAATATTTAATCTCACCTATTTGCCATCATATTATAATAATTATACGCCTAATCTATTTCCAGCTTACTAGTCTGTAGTGATAACACTACAGCTCTCGCTTGTCGGCATATATTGTATATTCCAAAAAGGATCACTCTTTGACCTTGATTTGTTCCCGCGGTTTTTGACGTATACGAGGGAAAATGCATTATACATATATCGCGCGTTATGGTTCGTAAGCGCGGAGAATTGCGATACATGCGCCGATTTCTAATGCAGGGCGCTGATGCTATTGATGTGGCGCCGCGATCGTTGAGGCGGTGTTTAGCTAGCGATTCCCGGGATGGACTGTGGAGGAGTCATACTTGGCCTTTTTGTATAGATAATTTTTTCTAGTTTGGGCTCATATTTATTTCTCTCTGTTACAAGCAACTTATTTATTCGTATATACGAGAGATCACATTTTATCATTTGAATGAATTTCAACCGAAATATATAATTTCGATTCGCAATACTTATGTCGGCATCGCGAATTTATAATGCCGTAAATAACATTATGTTGCTATAAGGAGTATCATAAGCTGTTGATGTATGTTCCAAAGTGTCAAATGAATGATATAGCAACAAATGAGAACAATTTATAAACCCGCAAACGATGCGGAAACAATTTATAATGAGACTGGAAATCTATTCGTCTAGCGCAAATATTTGACTATTACACAGTACATCGCGATTGATGTAATTTTCTATGGCATTAAGTGTCCTAATCCAAACATTATCAATTAATTCACCCACAAACTTTAAACGCTTATATATTCAACCATTTTACCAATCTCTCAACTATATATAAATCCTCTCACCCCCCACAACCTCTTCATTAACTCCTTCTTCCCATCGTATCCCTCGCTACACACATCCTTCCCGATCCACGAAACCGAATCCCCGCGATCTCGTCCGATAATTTACCTGGAACAAAAGGAGGAAAGGGACGCCGCGCGTTCTCTCTCGGTCCATTCATCTTTCCGCGAGTTCCGCTCACCGAAAACCTGTTTGCCTCTCATGGCTATTACGCACTTCCTGTGTGTGCCAGCGCAGGCGCTCGTCGTCCTGGGAACTGGACTGGTTTTCCATTACACACTATATGTGAGTGTGTGTGGAAGAAGGGGTAGGACACGAAGGGCTCGTTGACTTGAGAGAGAAAGAGAGATTTTCTGAATGGAGGAGAGAGAGACAGAGAGTGGATGGTTCGGTAATGAGATATTAATTAGAGGATGGAGGTGCGGCGTTCGGTTCTTTTTGGGCGCGGTATACGGTGTTGATTTTTTTTCTCGAGCTGGTGCGTTTCCTGTTTTCGGCGATGATGCGCGCGCATACGTAGGATTCTTCGGCTGGTAGCTCTGAAGAATTTCGATCATTAGCTATGTGTATCTTTGTCGGTATTATTCGACTTCCTCCCGAAGGAATTTCGAAAATCTCCCCGCGCGCCCGTGCCTTATCCGCAATTACGCACATTTATTGTATTGCGGGTAAATGTCATCATACACAAGTGGATTCTTGTAGTAATACACCTCAGCTCTTATCGCGAATTTTAAAATAACTTACGCACGATCGCGTTATCTCTTGTAATAATACATTACCCGGCGAGCGCGCACTCGACAGTGAAAAATCGCTCGGATTCCACGATCTATAGATTGAATTTTAGGAAACAATATATATTTCTATCGATCCCGAGCGGACCGCGTGCATAAATACTTTCCGCTCCTCGGTGCACGAGCACTCGAGATATAACACAGCGCCAGACATCAGAAAGGAAGTCCAAAAATGTACTTCTGCGATGCGCCACGCGTCGGACTGCAGACGGAATTTACCGATCGTATATATGTATACATGTGTGGGTTATATATCTATGTACACAAGTGATTTCTAATTGAAAGGTGCGTGCGCGGGGTTCCAGGAACTATCGACTTCGAGAGGGCCAAGAGGTAGACGGTTTATAAACGCGAGGCTGTTTGTTCACTTGCGCCGGTGAATTATATACGGTTACGAGTACGAGACTTTTTGTTTGGAAGAGAGCTATGCGTCATTCGGAGTTATTAGGTTTTCAAATTTTGCGTGAATCATGTTGCCCGTACATATATTAGCTTTGCAATTTCAAACGGTTCTTGGAAAAGAAAAATTTTACTTTTCAAAATGTAATCTTTTGTGTGTTCATCATACGAATTCGTAAAGTTTCTGATATAAACTAAGCATATATCGTTTTCGAGAATTCTCGCAGTTTAATAATAAATTACTTGTTGAGTCTTTTTACCACGTATATATACTTGGTATTCCAATGATTGAAACCTGCCCGATTTCCAATTGTCGCAGCCGCCTGACATCGATTTCACGCGCGAATATAACCGCTCCTTTTGCGCGTGCACAAAAACAATGACCAAAGCCATCATCAATACCGTACACACACACGTATGTATATATCATTACAGCTAGGTCAAATTCCCATTACCCGATTGGCAAAAAAGTATCATGCATGCCTATTATTCACGCGACATTGGCGCCCGGCATTTTTTTTTTTTTTTTTTCAAGCCCGTATAATATCCGCGCAATCTAAGAATGTCGCACCGCCGTGGCTAATGAATCGCGCGCGCTATTAAATAATAGTCGCGCGAGATAAAAATCGTCGCGAAAGAGATAGTCATCGCGAGCGGATTAATTTATTCGCGTAAAAAAAGATCGGCTCGGGTGCATATATGAGTGAAGTAAACAAATATACTCACGTGCGGGGGGGATTCGTTGATTCGTTTTTCTAATACGCTTTTTGCGAGAGTGTTAATATGGGAATGGTATATTATTTATTAGTTTTTGCAGGATGAATATATGGATTATGCGTAAAATGATGATTCACGCTCGGATAGTGGCGATATAATGGATTTCTTTATAATGCGAAGGTCTTGAATAAAAACAGCGTAATATATATATAAGGAGAGAGGAGGGAGATTATTATTTATTAATATACATTGAAACGAATGAATATACATAAAATAAGTTGTAATTTCTTTTTTACATGCGGTGCAAACGTGCGTGATAGAGTTCGAAAAAATCCTTACATGTAATACAAACTTCGTGCAACTTAACGTAGAAATTAAAGGAATTCATATATGTAAAATATATGTGTATCATAATACTATTTTCTCAGTGCAAAGTAAATCAAACCAGACAGAGATACGGTTATTCTAAATATTAAATTTATTGGAGGAAATTTCGTTTGATAAGTGAACACGTATATACATTTTTCAATGTTCTTCGAGCTGGAAATTGTCAAGGTGTGGTTTTATCGTTCTCGTGAAATGCCGTACATTTCTTCAGTATTATTATTTATCGTTGTTCAGAAGAATTTTTTCATTTACGCTACGAGTCTCCTGAAATTCTTCATTTCCGATTAGTTTATGAGAAGGTGTATCATATTCTGACGTTCCTCTAATTTTACAAATTCTCAGATTAACAAACTATTTGGTTATCTAGAATTCTTACTCTTAAAAACAACTTTTTGTAAGAAAAAGAAAATCAGAATTTATTCTCGTAAACTGACTTCAATAACAGAAAACAATGAAAATTCCATTTAACATATACGTATAAAGGAGAAATCAGAACTTTCTTCTTTTCTTTTTATTTTCCAATATATTTTCACTACGAATACAAGTAACAATTTAAAAAAAAAACACCGTCATTAACTTTAAAAATGAATTTTTCTTGACTAAAACTCTCTGTTTTTTCGAATTGCAGAAGAGCGACCAAAGGCAACGAGCCTACACCGCAAGCCGAGCAGCGCCTGGCGCAAGGAGCGCAGGCGCGACCCCATCCAGAGCGAAGCCCTGGACATGTCGTCCTCGTCGGCCTCGTCGGCGTCTACGGCCACGGCACGAGCACACAACATTGGCAGCGGCGGCGCCGCAGCTGGACAGAGCCACGATCGCCACAGTCGGCCGAGCGTGATCGTACCTACGACGGCTGCACCCCATCAGCCCGAGAACAGCGCCGAGTTCCTTACCGGTAAGTAGTCTGGATATGTGAGGAAGTTATTGAATGGATATAAGCCTGGGATTAAAATTAAAATGGATATTGTCTTTTTAAAGAAGATAATGTTTAATAGATAATGTTTATTTTTAAATTTTGATAGCAAGAGTTATTAAAGAAATTTAAAAAACGTACATGCAGAAATGCTGCAAAAATTTAAAAAATGATAATATTGCGCTGCATTCGATGATTTTTATAGTCTAAATATTGTTTCGAGGGTCAACATTTTTCCATTCTAATTATAATTTAAGTGTTTTTCTAAATAATCTATAGGTTTTAGATTATTAGAACTTGATATAATATAGAACGTCAAGTCATTGTTTCCGAATATCGTTAAAGTGGCTTTGATACTGTGATTAATTAATTAATACTCAGAAATTAAAATATTACGTTGATAAATATCTAATAATATAAATTTGATTATACCTGCTGATATGTAGTATTATGAATTTGATACTGTGGATTCTTGAGAATTTTCTTAAAAAAGCAACAAATGCTTAAAAAAGCATTAAATCAATTGATATCAATAGCTATAATAATATAAATTAATACGTTGGTTATAAATTATACGTTGGTTATATGTTAAAAATTATCGAATTTTTATAACAGTATTTACTTTTCAATAGATTTTCGACATATAAACTCATAAAATTGACTTTTGAGATTATAAAATCTTAACCATTTCCTAAAGTTCATAAGAATAATATTTTAAATTCTGTGTTCATACTTAACGGAATGGAATGTAATTAGTGACTTTCAGAATCAATCACACTCACATTCTGTAGTTACTACACACGTCTTAACGATCATTCTTCGCAATATATTCACTCTTGAAAATTATGTGCCTATTTTACACGAAGTTTGTGTAGAATATCAATGTTCCTATTTTACACAAAAATTTGTGTTAATGACTTACACAAGATTTGTATAAAATTGCTGTTTTCCACAAAAATTTGTGTAAAATCAGACGCTCATCTTCGATGTAATAAAATTTACACAAAAATTTGTGTAATTTGAAATTTGACATACAGTTTATGTGAATTGAACATTTTACACAAAATTTGTGTAAATTAAAAATTTTTCACAAAATTTAAATTACACAGGATTGATACTTTACAGAAAATTTATAACCGTGTTTTCTCTAACATAAAAACAACGCAATCGTTCTACCCCTAACACACAAAATCATTCATCTCAATCGAAAAATGCGTGCAAAAAACCGAACTCCCATCAATGGGATGAGTTACAAACGTGTTTTGTGGGATCGGCATGCCGTACACTCGATCGAGTGAAAGGGGTTTCGAATTGTTTCGCGCGCCATTTAAGAAAAAAAAAAGTTGCTCGGGGTTAGTACGCGTGTAGCACGCACGCGATTAGGTAATTAAGTGATAATCCGCGGAATGTTGATTGGGATCTTTGTGGAATTACTCGTTATTTTGAGAATGCCCCCGAGTATCGCGGCCACCGCAGCCACGCAGAGCTATAAATATATATCTTAATTATATAATTAACATAAAAATGCCGCGAGAGATAATTGTATAGATATATACTTGTACTGAAATTCACCGCAGCGAACGGAATCGTTACCTAATGGAAAAATTCGTGAACGAGGCACATTGTTAATGAAATTCTCGTGCCTTGATTGAGGTGTGTCAATGATAACGTCAAGTGTCAAGTGTTCTTACCTATCGGTGCACATCGATAGTGTATGTTATAAGTATCTTATACGAGATAACGAAATAACTAAGTCATTATATACTCCTGACATGAATAACATCTTAAATTAATTGTTTTCTACATATTTTTGTACTCGTATACTTAATACTAACGTTTTAATTGTTCAATTTTCAGGAGCGACGACAGAGGACACGGCGGTGACGCCAACGGCGAGCATGACGCCATCGGCGGCGACACGAGGCCAGCGCACGGGGATGAGGACTGCTGGGGTAGCGAGCGATCCCGCCATCGACGAGCACTTCAAGCGTTCGCTCGGACTCAAGGATTACGCCGCGGTGTTTAACGCCACGACGACCGACAAGGAGACCGGCCTCAGTGGTGGGTTGCGTTCTTGCTTATAAGCTTCTTTTGTATGCTGGGACGAGCTTTCTTTGGTTGAAAAATCGTTTTGTCAATGATTGCTAGTAGTATATTCTTGTGTTACTTTTTATAATGGCAAACAAATTGTTTGGACTGAGAGTAGCTGTTCATTCACGAATTTATGTTATTATGACTTTGACGTGTTATTCTTCATATCATAGTTAAACCTTGATTAATCAAAATTTCTTGATTCAAAACCGGGCATAACAAATGCCTTCCCTTTATCTACGATTATTATTTTTTTATTAGAAAACACTATGTTATCTGTTTGATCTTATACTTTAATATAAAAAATCTGATCTGGTCTTGTGAGGCCGTTTTATGTAAATATTTTTTTCCTCGAGTGGAATTGTTTGCGATTATAGTAGACAGTATTAAAATAATAATCTCAAGAATTCCAATGATATTTTTAATTTTTTTTATATAGAGATCGCATGTACTGATTATTGTGTAACACTTTAAGACTTGCAAAGAAGACAAAGTTTAATTCTATTCTTATCGCTTAATAACAACAGATAAGAATATAGAAAGAGAAGAGAAGCATGAGAAAAAGTAATTAAAGAATTCGTAGAAAATTGATTTATGATTTTGGTCCAAATGTTTATTTTCCAAAACATGAGAGAAATTTAGAGAAAAATTTTGAAAACAAATTACGTTTCACAATCGTCATTGATGTTTACACTTAATTTGAATATATATAATATCGTGCAACACAAAATATTTTGACATAATTCGTAAATATTTATACACCTTATCACCGTGAAAAAAAACATCAATGTAACGTCGCGAACAAACATCGTGTATCTAACGTCTGGCAATAGACGTACCCAACAACACATAACATAAAAAAAAAAAACATTTATTTTCTTTCATCTCAAAATATACTTACCATTATACTTGTATGATTCCAGTGGACGACCACTTCGCAAAAGCGCTGGGCGAGACCTGGACGAGGTTGCAGGCGACCAGTCGAGGCAAGGACTCCACATAATCTTCCCATCGTCATCATCATCACTCCGTGTGCTATACTCTGGCAGACGCGCGTGCGCTCACGTCTCTCTACTTCTACCTACCTACCTACTACCTACCTACTACTACTACTACTACTACTACTACTACGCAGAAAAAGAAACTCATCTCTCGCGACAAAAAGTAATCACCGCATCTCCTCGCTCATTCACACACATACGTGTCGCTCTCCCTCAAAAAAGAAGAGGACATAGAGGGAGAGAGCATGGAGAGAGAGGTATTTCTCTCTCTCGAACGCTTGTACATAGACGCACCACCGGAGTGTGGAGGAACTCAGGTTCCGCGCGCGCTCGTATTCGTTTTATTTATTCATCCTGTTATGATTAATTAATTTTATTATTATTATTATTATTATATTGTATTATTATTATTAATATTATTGTTAGCTTAAGGATTCTCGGCGGATTTCGTGTCTGAACGATTTGTATAATTATACATACTGCTATTATATTGTGTATCATTCGTGTAACTTTTTTTTTTCTTTTTTTTTTTCTTTTCTGTCTATATGATTTTTTTCTTCGCTCGATTTTTGTATTTCGTTCTTATTCCTCGCAGAGTTGCAATAATAAGGAGAGGAGAGAATGGGGCCTCGTTATTATCGGTGAGAGTGAACCGACGATTTTTATTATTGTAGTTGTACTGGATTTTAGTACGATCAATATTGCGATAAAAGTGTGCATGATTCGGGGATGGAATCGTGTCGAATTGAAATTTTTCATCTAAGAAGATGAGAATTTTGTTTTTTATTTACACGTTATCTCGTATGAGATACTTGCGTGAGAAATTTACCAAAATATTGGTATATGCATGAAAAGAATAAGACTATTCGTATTTTATCACACGCCATTCTCTCCTGTAATATGTAGTATAAGGCGAACTACGGCAAGCGGCGACCGAAAGAAAAAAAAATTAATCGGGGAAAAAAACAGCAAGATTGTAAGGCTAGGTTTATACACTGTAAGAAGTTAAGCAATTGTAATTTGTAATTATCGCCAATATTATCAATTGATTGTTTGTATTTGAAAAAGCGATGAGCCGCGATAACGGATTATTATATATATATATATGTTATATATATCGTGCACGTTATTCGAGTGTAATTGATGCGCCGTCCGTTGGACGGAGAAACGAGACGCGAGTCTTAATAAAAACGAACGTTCCTGTATCACTTTAAACGCAAATGCGCTCGTTTTGTTATTTTTTCCATTGCCTTTACACATCCCAACAGTATTCCATAGTTTTATATTTATAAACATATGACAGTATATGTTTTTAAATAAAAAGCTATATTTTGTACACAAAAATGGTGTTGTATTATTATCATCGTTATTTTTTGATAATTTATAGCTTGCAACTTTGTATTCAGAATGATCACTATTTTATATTTTTTAATTATTTTCAAGTGTAATCGAGCTAATTTTTTTTTTTTATTTCAATGCCTGCGTTATTTGGTTACTTACAATTTATCAAAATTATTCAGATTCATTTGTCTTCAGTTTCAAAATTTTAGTTGATCGCTGCTATATAGGAACTGCAGATTTTATATAAATTACAATTATAATTTGTGTTATTTATGAAAAATGTAGTTTCTTACTATACATATCAATTTAGAAGTTAATTATTTTTACGAATTTCTATTTAGTTTATAATTATTATAATTATTACAAATTTTATTGGTTAATACTGGGATTTTTAATAACCATTTTAAATTTAATTTTTGATGTTTTATTAAATTTTTTTAAGCTACAGAATTCCGCTGTATTTATGATTTATAAATTGACTTTGGGAGCTATGTGATATTTTAGACTTCTTAGACACAATTATTAAGATTTTTAATATCAAAAGTAATCTATAGCTGAAATAAAAATAATGTTAAACGTCACAAGTAATAATTATAAAACACATTAAATTTTCCATAGTAGTTACATTTGTATTTTTCACATAGATTCATATAAAACATCGAAACCATGGTTTAAACCTTATACAAAACAGCAAACAACTAAAACTCTACAATATACCTTCTCACGCACAAAAACGTCGAATCAGCAGCAGCAACCGTCGTATCTTTAAGAAGAGTAGTACTGATTTCAAATGGTGCTAGGCGATTAAACGATGCACCCCAGCACGCACAGAAGCCAGTACCTCTGCTATCTTAATTTCTCTTCTTTCTACCTCCTCCTTCTTCTTTCTTCTTCGTAAGCCGATCGACCTTGCTCGGCGTCGTGCACCTGTTACCGCTTGCGTCCTTTCGTAACGCACGATATCGGTTTTCACGTTTCCCCGCGGCGGCGACGGCCGATGTGAAAAACAAGGAGCTACAGCGGCGGCGACTGCTCCCAGGATGTGTCGCCGGCTTTATGTAACGAAAATGCAGCAATAGCGAGTCGAGGAAACGGATCGGGTTGCAGATCGAGAGCTGGAGAGGCGGAGTTGCAGTGTATAGAGGTGAGTTGAGAGTGTACACGAAGGAGGTGTGTGTATATGGAATTATTGGATGTTTATATATCGGTTTGATTTGATGATTGGTTGATAATAGAGGATTAATTTGTTGAGGGATGATAGGGTTTGGTAACTTACTGGTACCAAGAATATTTGCTGTAAATAAGTGAATTATGATGATGATGATTGTTAAGTTGTTAGTATATGAGTTTGAGTTTTGTGAAGAATATGTATATGTGCTATTAAAACATTTAATATTAAATTAAAATACAGTGCATACAAATTAAAAATTAACCAGATCGAAATATGAAATAACTCAACCCTGATAGACCTAAAAGTTACTTTTTTTAAGAATTAATATTATAAAACCTTGAAAACTTTTACAATCTAATAAGCACGCAATAGATCCATTCTGTATAAGGATAATATTAAGATATATTACTTGCGAATACCTATTTTGAAATTAATGTTATAGTTATATAGACTAGAATTAACAAAACTTTCTGAACATTCTGTACAACCCCTCAATTTCAAACCATTATAATTTATACAAAATTTAAAAAAAACCACCACCTCCTTTTTATTTAAAACACCAAACACCTTGCCACCCAAAAGCGCCTCAACCTCGCGTCCCCGTATCCTTTCTTCCATTTCACCGGATCCACCCACCACCTGGCCCACCTCAATAACCCTGTCTCTCTCTCTCTCTCTCTCTCTCTCTCTCTCCATATCCGCAGCACCCGCAGGCCGAAAAACGAAAGCAAAGAAGCGAACCCCTCGAACTCACCCCAAGAAGACAGGCAGGCGGGTTGACAAGCGAAGACCCACCGAGTAGAGCTGCTGCTGCTGCTGCTGCTCGTCGGCACACGTCCTCACGACACGGGCCCGTACTCGGCTGTCGGCACTCGGACTGTCGTGGCGGCTTCCTATATGGGGCCCCCGCCGCCGTCGCCGCCGCTACTCTGCTCACTTGCCGTAAAGCGGTGCTGCGGCGTCGTCGCGCTGTAACCTAATATATTAGAGGCTAGTAAGTACCCGTGGAAAGAGAGGGAGGTAATCCCACACCGCGTAAGCCTACACCCCCGCGCGCGCGCGCGCGCTCCTGTGTTTTTTTTCTGTCCCCTCGTGCACATGAGTTTTTGTCTTTTCCTTTTTTGCGCGCGCGCGCGCGCGCGTACAATGAGCGAGGATGGATGGATCGGTTTCTTCTTCTTCTTCTTCTTCTTCTTTTTGAAAGAAGAGGGTTGAGGGGAAGAGGTGAGGAGATCGTCTAGGTCTAGGAGGAGCTGCGACGGCGACTTTGTGGTAGATATTAAGTGACTTGTAGATGTGTAGTGTTGGGATGAAATTAGAAGCGGAGTCATTGTCGGAGTTGCGGGGCTATTGTTGAGGAGGAGCTGCCCTGTTTGGGATTAATGCGCGTGTGGAAATGGATGCCGAGCGAGCGATTGTGGCGTAATTGGGGTATATGGTGGCATGTACCCTTTTACTATTCGTGTCGTGTGTGTGTGTGTATATACATTATAGGCATTTGAATTAGATATAATGATGCGGTTGTTATTAATTAATGTATAATAGAAAAATGAATGCTACGAAGGTTGTTATAGTATTTGGTAAGTATTATATGATAATAAATTGACGAATTGATGAAGCATCTGTCGTGCCGGTTTTGAACGATACTGAAAGTAGTGGCACAAATATTAATGACAAATAAAATCATAT
>JAPYZO010005278.1:0-10727 GCA_030522905.1 Torymus flavipes | reverse complement strand
GTCTTGGAAAGTTTATATAGTTGGTGTGCCGAAATGCAATTGATTTTATAAATAATTTTGATTGTGACCGCTGCTCTTTGTATTTGATAGATAAAAAGTGATGACATTATGTTTTCTGTGTTCTTAGTTTGTGTAAGTAATAGTTTCATAGACATCAACACCTCTCTCCGCAAAATTAAGTAAATTCCATCTTATCCTAAGTGTATTTTACTATCGAAAGGAATTTCTTTAGTATTTTCAGAAGTTTATCATAGCTAGTTTCAAAATTTATGATAAAAGCTAAACAATGTATATTGCAGATTTTATCATAAATTACAAATTAAATATATACTTATTTACGTTTATTTTGCTTGATACACGTTATCGTTAGTAAATAATATTAAATAATTTTCAAGACGTATTTGCAAATACTTCGTAATATTCTCCGTACAATATTAATAAAATAAATAAATATATAAATTTAAAACTTTAATCACTTTCAGCGAATGAATGCTCCGAAGCAGTGTTTTAATATTACGCAGCTTTTCTAAGTACACAATAGACGGTGAAACTGTCATCAACGTGATAAAAAGTTCAGGCTTCGTAAAATTGCCTTTTGTTTCTGCTTAAACTCAGAGACATTGTTTATTACCTACGTCAATCGGCACTCCCTTTACCAAACGTTAGTTAAATAAGTAAAATTCACACAATATTTTGCTACTTATTTATACCTCTATAGTATCGTATACGACTCTTGCAAAAAGAAAACTGCTAATTAGCAAGCTGCATTCAATATATATATTCACATTTTTTTCTTACAAAAAAATATAATTAAATTAATACGCGTTCACGCATTGATGCCAAAAAAAAGATATATATAATTGAATTAAAAGCACAAATCCCGAGTGTGCATTACAACGGCGAGACAGCCGAACGAGTGGGAACAAAGGCCCCATTCTGCTCATCATCGCGCACCCTCTCTTTCTCTCTCGCATGCAAACCGACGAAAAAGTCCTTAAAACCAAAGCGCTCACTGACACAGGCCCACACGTATAATATCAGCATCGCATTTGAAAGTACAACGAAACAGCGGCCCATCCCTCTCGCGTCGAATCCCACCAGGCCCGCACGCACACTCTGCGGGATCCTCCGATTACACTCGCGAAATCCGCGCGCGTCCTACGCAACGTTCCGCGAGCGGCAGCACCGAGCGCGCTCGCGAGAGAGAGAGAGAATATAGCAGGTTGTCTGTTGACTCGCCGGCAGCCGACGATCAGTGCGATCCTGACGGCCGAGGCGCTCGCGCGCGCGCGCTCATATATGTCTACAGTGTATGTGTGTGATGCCTCACGCGCGCCCCGGGGGGAGATAATAACGGGACGATGATTGGCTGGCCCTTGCTTCTTCGGCGAGTGGCGTTTTGCATAATTTTCGGAGCTTGAGAGAAAGAGATTAATATCACGTCGGTGTAGAGCTGAGATTTGCCGAAATGTAACGGTGTTTCGGAAGTGTTGAAACGGTCAGTGGGGAATCGATCGGGTTCGGAAGGTGGCCAAGTGTGTTAATAGTGATAGTTTTTGTGGAGTGTATAGGCTGAGTGCGGAGGTTTGGGAGGAGTGCGAGTTTATGATTTGGGAAGAAGTTGTAAGTGCCGCCGATAATGACTTGCTGATAAATTTCACTGATAAACGTCGAAAGCTAATGATTATCATTAAACACTTGGGCTGGTATACCGTTTGTTGCAAAAAAAATAAAATAAGCGATATAATCATAAATTTTATTTCGTTCTTTAGAATTTTATTGAAATAGTTAACAGTTTTATAAGATTTTGAAACAAATCAAGATACTTTTTTTGATAAATTACTCATAGAATTTTATCTATTAATAGCTCGGATTAACTGATGAAGAAAATAGTATTCAAATCCAATGATTTGCATTGTAAATTGAGTTTCAATAACTTCATATCAATATTAAATTAAAACTATCTTCGTTACAGGTTCAGTGTACTTTATCTTCGGTGATAATTTGATTTGAAGAATACACTTTATGTGTTCCTATGCTAATATTAAAGTAAATATTGTTGCTATATATATTTTTAGGTTTTGAAATGTAGTATCAAAATATCTTGCACATTTTTTATCGCAATATCATTTAAAAATACCAAAGAAGTGTTGATGGCTATCAGTTAGCAAAAAGTATAAATCAATTGAATGAAGAGTATACGATGTTGAATTTAAAAAACTAAATATTTAACGTATTTAGCACTTAGATTATTAAAACTAGGATGTAAAATAAGTTCAGTTGGTTTCTCAGTAGCCGTTATCAATGTTTTTTAAACAAAAATCCAAAGACAATAGAGCTTTTCCCTGAGAAAAGTGTCCCTTATAATGGATGTAAATTTCTTATCTTATTACTCACGCCTATAACTCACGTCACATTAAAGAAAGACATAGTGTGATATTGTCTATTTACATATATATATCAACGATATATAATCTCCGTTTCAAGTACAAAGTTATCATTGCCGTAATATCATAATTTTACTTTTTTATCGTATCATTTGAATAAAGGATAAATTATATCGAAGCTTTCCTATACTGATAGCTAAAAAAAATTCTATTAACCGATACTTCTTATAATTACTCAATATTTCTGAAATCGCACTCGGAAAACTTTGAGATTTTAAATAAAAAAATTTTACAAATCAATTATCTACTTCCATTAGCACTTACGTTTTGTGAGTCTAATTTTATTCTAGATCTAGCACGTGGGATGGAATTCGATAAGATACAGTTACAATTTGCAACGCATGACAGTTCTCTTTGAATTTTTAAGTACATTTTTACTTCTTTATCGACACATTATCCCATATAGATACCGCGTTCAACATTTTTTAAGCATTTTTACTATTACAGTACTGCGTTTTAATTTCAATTAGTCGAATTCTACTGCACAGTTGAGGAGAAAGAAAATCCTTCAGGATTAAAATAAAGCAAGACCTTGGAATATTTACTATATAATTATTTTTATTATAAAAGATAAATATGCTATTTTCAAAAACAAAATATAACAGTAAATAATTAATGTTTTTAAATATACTAGTTAACTTTTTGGCGCAATATACAAGACTGTTTTCTCCTTTAAACGACTAATTTTTTTCCATGCGTTCTCATATAAGGAACCCGGATGTCAAACTTGTTACTTATGTGTCATAAAAGTCTTTATAATTTTCTTAATAAGCATATTATTTATGTGCTTGACCAACGATACAACAAGGTATCAAATGCCCAGACTGATATTTTAATATAAATATATTACACTAGTAATTAAATATTTACAGAAATTATTATAACCACGAAATAAAGTTACCAAAAATATAAACACACAATTTTGTTTGACGACAAGTTTACATAAATTAAATAATGCGGCGCGCGGATCTTAATCGATTAACAAGGCAAAACCATCAATTTCAATACACGCAAAGAAAGCCAAGGGAACAGAAACTTCTCTCTGTCTCGCGATCCTTTAAAAGAAGATATATATACACGCTTCTCTCAGCGTATATCGCACAACATAACTCTCGTCGCTCTAAAAACGACCTTAAAGGACGGCGCGACACGCGCGAATATATCCGCCCTCGCGCATATTTAACGAACTGGCCCTCCAGGTGTTCTCCACACACTGTCGCAACGCGTTTACACCCACGCTCTCTCTCCTTCTCTTTCCACACACATTACTCTCCGCTCCGCGCGGAATTTGAAAAGCTTCGTTATAAAGCCCGCGTGCAGCAGAGATCGTTTCCATGCGCGCGCGACGCCAAGATTCACGCGATTTGTCCCGGGAATGTCAATGCAACGCACGGCGCCCATAACGAGCCCGTCTACAGTCGTCGCGGCGCACTCGCGCGATCTATCCTTTCTTTTTTTTCTTCTCTATCCTATATATTTGGACGCTACTTGCACTCGGAATTTCAATTTTATATGCTCACGGTAGGCGCTCACGCGTAAAAATTCAAATGACCGCATCACGACGACCAGGTGTCGCGCCGGGCAATTTTGAGAGGAGTGTATATCCGTGCGCTGAGCGAATTTATTCACTGCATCGACGTGGGACCGAGAGAAAAAGAGAGGACGAGAGAGTGCCGGAATTTACAATGTGTCGTAAATTTGGATGGCGATGCAGTGATTCAGAGCCGGAGCGAGTTTTGAGGGGGGGACCTAAATATAGATGATTTGTCCGCGCGACGTGGCTGTAAATCCGGCGCGGGGTGATATCCTTAATGGCTGCTTATCGCTGTGAATTATTGAATTGTTGTGATCTAAGTATCGGTTCGAGAAATTTCATTTGTTTATTCTTGATTTGTCTTGTTGCGCGGCGCGCTTGATGTGGTCTAACTTTTGATGCATATATACGCGCGAACTGAGCGTTCACATCGTAAATATAACGTTACAAGCGAGTAGAAACATTTACGGTATAAAGCAGTTTTACGACTTAATAATTATTCTCGCTGATGTATTTATCGCTGCTCACTGGTTCTCGCGTAATATATTACATAATAATTGCTTCTTTTTTTTTCATGGTAAAAAGTTAATAAATTATGTTTTGATGCACTCTGCGCCATCGACATAGTTTATTTGAAAAATAACTGTACGCGTGCGCGTGTGTTTCTTTAAAAGTTTTCAATTTCTTTTTTTCAATAATTGTTACGTTCCGAATACTTATACTCGTTGAAATATAAAATTATAAAAACAAGATAACAATAGAATACAAATGATGTATCGATAAAAGCTTAATATACGCTCCATCTTCACTTCGTGTCATACGACGAAAAGTAATTGGAGCGCGCTGTCTATTACTCATTAATATTAGTCACAATCAATATTGCTTTATCTATCTCAACACTTTCCTTTTACTTATTTTTTTTTTCTCGATCAAAGCGCTCAATCAAAAACACCGAACACCTCGTGCCACATAAAACTACTGCACTGCACATTTTTCATCTCGACGCTCTCGCGCGACTCATATAACTTAAACCCGGGTATCAAAATGTAAGGGCGCGCCGAAGCTCATATACGGCAGAGAGATAACTTTCGCTGCTCTCTTTATTTAGCTGCGGCTGTCGCGTCGGGGGGGCACCGAGCAACGACTCTCGTCGCTAGGCTTATATATGTATGAGGCCGAAACTAATGAAAGTGCGAAGAGCGAAGCCAAGGCGCGCGCAACCCCCCACGTGCGCGTGGTCGTCGCGCCGAAGAACTTTGCGGCTAATTAAGATCGTCAGTGAGTCAAGAGGGTTGACTATACAGTGAGAAGAGTTTTTTCCTGGTACGGGGCTTCGCGGAAGTGAATCAGAGTGTAATGTTGCTTTTAATTTCGTGTATACTTTGTTCATTAAATGTCGCGGATAAAAAAATCATTTGGAGTTTATTTAAACATGCATTATTATAAAGATGTGTCAGTATAGTGACAGAAATCTATGAAAGTATAGGTCTATAATGATTACCTTTTAGTTATTGTTTCATTTAAAAAGTGACTCTAATAATTCCCAAAAAGTAGTATAGATAAGAGGAGAAAAGTTCTATTGTCTAGTTATCTAAAAGTGAAAATAAAAATTATTTTATTTTCAAATAATTAAAATAAACATTGATATATGCAGCGCAAAAATATACAGCCGCTGGCAACTAAGAAACTGTTGAAAATCACACGACCATCGCACCTCTTCACTCAATAATTATACACATCCTGAAAAACCCAACAGACGGCAGCGCCTCTTCCAAATGTAAAAAAGCCGACCGAAAATATCCTCAAAGCCTCCGAAAACCTCAGACCAGCAGTGCTCGAAACTCGGCGGAAACAGAGAGAAAAAAAGTTACCCGCCGCACCAGAGCTCCACACCTCCTCCGATTCCGAACAATATATACACAGGGCGAATGGTAGCGCGCTAAGACACGGCGACGGCGGCGCACTTACCGCACAAAAAATCACCGCTTATATACAAAAGCCAAAGGAAGAAAGAAAGGCAACAGCAGCAGCATCATGTTAGAGCTCGTGGAACGAAAGGCCAACGGAATTTCGTGGCCGGCGGCGCCGCTGCCTCCTCCGAAAAATCGCGATAATTTCGCCAAGAAGGATCAGCAGCCGGCGGCGCTCGCGCGCAGAAAACCATCGTCCTCGCAGCCGTGGGAGACTAAGCAGTGGGTGCGCAGTAGCCGAGGCCTGCTATGCGCCCTCGGCCGCTGCGACGATTACTACAGTCCCGATACCATTGGCACCTGGAAGTTTCACCGCGTGTCGCGCGCCAGGTAACTTTTTGTTTTTAGAGGGGTTTTATAGGGCGTCTTTTTTGCGTGGATGGTGGGAAAAGCGTGTTGGACGACGAGGTGGGAATGGGAATGGCTACATTAGAGGTTTGCCTCGGCGGGATCGGGCTGATTCATGGGTATAGCGTGAAATAGGTTTCAATCTGACGTGCGGTATATAGTGATGCGGTGGGAGGAGTCGCGAGTTTGGGTACAAAGTGGCAAGGGTCTTTGATGGTTTTTTTTTATGTTAGGTGTATTGTTTGAAATCGTTTGTGTGGTGTAAGAAAAATGATTTGATTTAGTCGCGTGGTTAATGGGATCTTCGGTGATGTAAGTAAATAAATTATTATTTTCATTGATCTGATATATTGAGCAAAATAAAGTTTATAATATATTAGGTTATGAAATTAAAAGTAATTAAGTATTAATTCATTATAATCATAACAACTTAATATGCTTGTGACCAACTTATGTATCAAACAAAACGACCAGCTTAAAATTTAAAATATATGAATCACCCACTGCTATTGCTCTTTAATCATATGCCAACTTCTTAGAGCAACCAAATAAAAACGTTCTTAATGTGTTTACAAATTATTATCGTATATAATTTCAAAGTAGGTGACACAAGGCCATCACGAAAAATACTTTTTAATATCCATGCAACAGATTATGGCATAACGATCTGGGTCTGTGTATATTGATTTTTTTGTTGCGATATTCCCAAAAAGGTGTATATGATGAATCAGTCTCGTTTTCAAATTAAAATACTATTCGTCATTCACAATCTACTGTTTCTATTGTGCGATACAAATTTCAAGATATTAATATTAACGAATGTACTTTTACTAGCGTCATTGTACGTTCATAAATTTTTAATAACAATTACAATTCTAATACTAGAACATTTCATTTACTTTAACTCACGCGAAAAGTAAAGTTTTCAAATAAAAACGTATATGTACAACTTTCGACCTCTCGATCCCACGTGCCTTGAAATTCTGAAATCATTAAGGCAAAAATAAACCCACGCGTTCGCACGACTATTCTCAAACAATTAGAACAGCTCGCTCAGCAACAGTGCGCCTCGAGATTTTTTCCACCTGATAATTCCAAAGCTCACCGTTCTCGCAAATCCACACACAACACAAAAATATCACCTCGACAATCTACAATTCGCAGCTCACGATTCCCCTTCCCTCCTCCACGCGAACAAACGCCGTCGCATCTTCTCTACCCGGTAGCCTTGCATTTGTAGTCTATTAGTCGGGATTATCGGAGTAACGTGCACAGAGAAAGTCTCGCCGCGCACAGTGAAAGGGTATATGCATACCTATATACATACAACATTTGCAGGTGCACACAACTACATACACAGGCGCGGGGGGAGGTCACGGCCCTTCGTGCGGCTGCTCTCTGCATCGGGAAATTCGCGCGACGCGATCCGCGACGAGAGAGCATCTCTTTCTCTCACGAGCGGCTCGTTAAATCGCCCGCGACTCGCCGGCGCTAATTGGTCGCTAAGTGGCGAGCCGACTGCCTTTTTTTCGCGGTCGCGTATTGTGTCGCGCGCGCGCGCGGCTCTCGTGCGCCTCTTTAATCGCGAGGTTAATTAGATGTGCGAGTTATACGGCTATGATGACGCGAAAATGAATCGTGGGAGGTTTTCGACACGGCGCTTTTCGCGCTGCGCTATATGGGAAAAATGTTTTTCGTGGTAGTGAGGGGAAAAATGTGTGTAGGTAGGTTGGTGGCGTTATGTGGCAGTTCTAGTTTCAGCGCATATTAGGAGCAACTTTCTTTTTAACGTTATCGGTGCGAAATGTGGTAGAATGAGGAAAATATATATAATGTCGCAAGTCTGAGAAGTGGGATAAGATGTGTGAGCAACTTAATAAACATGGTGCGGATGTGATTAAAAATATCGAGTAAATTTGTTGTATACCTGCGTCGTTAACCTTAATTACTCGTACCAAAGTGAAATAAATTTGTGTAATTATAAGATTTTTTTTTTATTTATCTAATGTTTACAACGATTTAACTGTAGAGACATTTCTTCGTTCCATAAATAAATCGAAACACATAACGTGTATAGCCACTATAAAGTGTTATCGAAAGTATGCGGATCAATCTATTGCAATTTCAATGGTCAATTGTTGGAGACCATTTCAATCTCTTTCAAGGATTAATAGTCGAGAGTGTGATCTATCATAATTACCTCATAGTCTAAGCACTGACCATAATCATAGGCATTATACATACAAGGAAATAACTACACCGAGTACTCAGACAGGGTACATTTTAACTTCCTGCCAGATATGCTCGGATTCTGCTATGAATTATTTTCTTGCGCCGAGGAAAATGAATTAACCATAAAGTGCAATGTAATTTTATGGCACGTGAAGTTTGAGCGAATTAGCGGGTAAAAATGAAGTTTTATGGTATAAATCCTACGGTAATTTATAACGTGGTCAGAAAAACGTCTGGCGCGAAATTTTATCTATACGCGAAAGAAAAACTATACCATCGGTGTGTAGAGAAATGAGAAATTCTCTGATCGTAATGGATAGAATTTCTCGGCGAGAAATTTATTCGAGATATATAATCTATAGCTTTCCTATAGCGGCGAGTTTAGCGCAGGCACTTAATTCAGGCTCCCCACAATTTACTGCTCAATGTAATAAATCAGACATTAAAGCAGAAAAGTAGCGAATACAAATATATTACTGCTTAAGTATAATAGCAAGAAACATTGTAAGATTACATCATTTTTACTGATACAAAATAAACTCATTAACACCTATATAATAAGCTTGTCCATCATAAAAGAATCTTTTTATACAATCCCCTCGAGATATAAAATATTACGCTAACAAACGCATCAGCACAGCAAACCAAGGCTCAAAAATCACGCTCCACCGCCGCTCCATCCTCACTTCCCCTATGCATATAACACACGCGCGCGCGTGCACCTATATATCGCATATCCACGCAGCCCACTCCTCCGCGAACTCATATACTCACCTCGCACTTCCGCTATATACACGCGCGGGCGAGCTCTCTACTTTTTCCCGCCGCGTAAAAAGAGCGGCCCCGAACGGAGATACGCGCGGAAAAACGCGCCGGCCGTAACGAAGCGTGCGTGCGCGCGCATATATATACATAGCGGCGCCGTTCGGCGTGACGGAGATTTTTGCAGTACAGCGCGGATCAGATGTCACGCGTATAAATGTATGTGTATGTATTGCCCGGATCGATTGCTCGCCGAGTATAGGAGATTCGTAGCGGTGACATCAGCTCCGTTACTGCAGCGCCGGGCGAATGCCCCGAGCGTCGATCTTAATTCGCAGCCGCCGTTGCTCTTTGTCTGCAGTCTCTGTGTCGCGCCGACGTCTTTATGGTTTTATGAGGTGTAGTTGTTTTTTTTCTTTCTTTTCTTGTTGTGAATGCTTTGATTTTTATTTGATTTATATGAGCTGCGGTATGTATATGTGGAGCTTGTGCAATTGGATGTTTCAGAAGGGAATGACGAAATTGAGAATGGGACTAAAGAAGTTTTGTTTTTGATTGTGTGTTGTTTTGATTTTTCCATGAATACACAAATATTGGATAGTTGGAAAAATCTATATCTACATACTGATTCGCTAGATGATAGTGACGGCCTTTTATCATTTTTGTAATGCTTTCGTAAATAGCTTTTTAACTATAGTTAACGTTTCCGCAGATTAATACATTCATAATGACATGCGATATCAAAGTCATATAATGTCAGAAAAATCTGATAAATCTCCTCGCTTCCTCGTTATATATAGAAAATTACCCATTTTATAAATATACGAAGGATACGAGTTTAATGAGCCCGCATCTATATGCTAAGCGCTTGAGAATATTAACGCAAAGCAAGATAATTTTACGCGTCGGTGACTTTCGTTTAATTTTATAAATTATTTGCCGCGGCGATAATTCGCGTGCATCGAATCTTCGATGTATGATAGCCGCGATGATAACAAAAACGTACGCGATAAATCGGCATGTTATTATATGCGAGACCCTTGACGAGAACGACAGCAAAAAGAAAGAAAAAATGGGTAATGAATGCGCTCGATTCGCACGTATATTACTTAAGAGAGGCATTCCATTTAGTCTGCACGAATGCGCGCTCGGACTTTGACGCCAGAAGTCGAAGAAATCACACTTTGCAGCTGCGGCACACAACAATTGTGCTACTTAGTATCGCTAAGTGCCATATATCAATTGTCAATGCGGATTTCAGCCTTCACCGCGTCGGCGTTTGCTCACACTGTTAGCCTCTTTCAGTCTTTTGAATGAAAAACGAGAGCGCGCGCGTGCGAGCTTCAAAGTGAATACCAAGTTTGTAGAAGTGTATTATTTCAAAAAATTTTAATAACGAATGAAAATTCTTTTCTTTGACCAATAAAAATTCAC
>JAPYZO010005277.1:0-27865 GCA_030522905.1 Torymus flavipes | reverse complement strand
ACTGTGGAGAATAATGGAACAAGTTCGTTTTGGTTATTATTCTATAAAATTATACCAGTATAACATTGATGTAAAGTCTCAACTGATGGATTACACACATAACGTTCACTTAGCCGCGGAGATCAATATTTCAAAGACAAATTCACTGCTTTCTATACTGAGACATTAAATCCTATCTGAAACTGCACATTATACCCACTCTCCGAGAGCGAGCCTACAAGACCAGCTTGTTCTCCATTTCCATGCGCGGCACAGATATAAAATGTCATATTCACATTGTCGCCCGGAGAGTACCATTACGCTTATACGAGCAACAAGCGATAGTATACGCTACTCTGGCGATCGCCATTTCTGACTAACGCCGTATACGAGAATGTGCGCACCAATATAATGTCTCTCTGCGCGCGCGCGCGCGACACACTTTAAAACGTGTATAACAGCTTCAATTCGTATAATGACACTTGGACGCGTGCGCTCACACGCATACGTGTGTGTGCGCGGGTACAACTCCGAGACGATGATGTGCTTACATAATTTCTCTCTCTCTCTCTCACTCTCGCACCATATAACCAGAAGTAAATAACTAAGTATCCTCAATGCCTTTTATCACGCACGCTTTCACAATAACAGAGGAGATGGAAATGTTCACTAACACGATCGGTGAGTGCTCTTTGTTCACTGTACTCTCTTTTCAATATCTGTGTATAAATGTAAACCCTCACGTAGCCACTATAATACTATACATATAGCAATCTCTATCGTAAAAAAGATTTCTCTTTTCTCTCTCTCTCTCTCTCTCTCTCTCTCTCTCTCTCTCTCTCTTCCCACGTATATCCGCTTTTGCCCCTTTTTTCACGCACATTCGTTATCCTTTATTACACACCCGCACGACCGCATGCGATAATAACGACCAATCTTTTCGCAATTACGCGTTATAAATAACACGCACGTATAACGCACGCGTCTCCGCAGCTGTGTACCCCAACGATGCACAAAAAAAGCAGAAAAAAATTAAAAATGACAAATATCGTTTTAGCAGTAGACGGTGGCTGGTCCAGGTGGTCCGCATGGTCGGTCTGTGGCGCGGACTGCTCGCATACGCGGCGCCGTAGCTGCGACGAGCCCGTGGCTAGTCAGGGTGGCCGACCCTGCCAGGGCAAGGATATTGTCGTGGCCAACTGTACTGGTGGACTCTGCAATGGTGAGTACTTATATAAGATTATAAAACTTTTTATCGATTCTCTCTCGTCGATGAGTTTTCCCCCTGCGGACATTTATGCGCATACATTTGGCCTTTTAATTTCCGCGCGAGAAGCTGTAACCCGCGCATGCGGTTTATATTTTAGCTGCGATGAGAGATGGTTTGTGTTTGCCTTTAGAGAGAGTTTCTCGAGAGAGGAAAGTTCGAGGCAGAGATATAAGTTCGCCGGAGCGGAGTGTACATATATATATGTACACCGAGCGACGTATTTTTGATAAATTTTAATGTTTTCGTTGGAGTTCCACAGCACGCGCTGTTGACAATCTCGGTCGCGCGGGGGTATATTTGATATATATAGGTATGTACATTTTGTTTTCCAGCGTGGATTCGCTGTTTGCTCCGCGGACCGTGTATTTCCGCGTTTTAAAGAGATTTTAAAGGGAGAAAGAGGGATTTAATGCGCGCACCCCGCACCCCCCGCACGAGCTGCGACTTTGGAGATATACTTTTAATGAATAATCCCATCGCTGTTTACACACGGTAATTTCGCCGGGGGCTTTAAAATTCCGAATATATAGCAGCCAACTCCCCGGATATTTTTTATTATTATTTTTATATCGTCGGACTAACCTAAATATGCAAATCGCCCGTCCGTCTTGACTTCATAATACTTTTGTTGTGTATATTCGAGTAACGTTTTTGCAGCAGCAGAGAGCTTCCGACTACACTAAAGTTCTCACCGACCTCCTTATTATAATGAACTCTTAAATATTTATCGAATCATCGTCCGACGTCTCTGTCAACTTTCTTTCTCTCTGGCAAAGCGTCCACTCCGCGCGCCTACGCCAAAATATAAATCGACGTATATATCGCGAACGGCAGCGTTTTTCAGAAGGCTACATAAATACAAAAGCTCGTCTTTTATTCATCGGCTTTTTCGCCATCAGCGAGCGCGCAGCACACAAAGGCGATCCCCGCGCGCCGCAATCCATCTCTCGCCGGAATTCCCTCTTCATTAGCCCCCGAACCGCGAACAACAAACGCGAGCGCGCGAGAGCTTATATTCCCAACTATATATACGTCTATATATACACATCTGTACATGAAAATCATAAATTTTTCAGCAGACAGCGCCAAACTCGGAGGAGGAGCCCACTTGGCCGAGGAGGGTAAGTGTGTGTCCTTTGAAGCGACTCTTTCTCTCTCACTGCTTCGGCAATTTTCGCTTATGAATAAGTCTTCTTCTCCCTTCTCTCCACTCCCCATTCCCCCTGCTCACATACACATACACCTATATAAGAAGTCTCAATCGGCCGCTATTACGGCTCGTACCGTACGTACGCGACAGTCCTTTACGACTTCCTTTTTATCGGCTTCATTAAGCCTCTCTCTCTCAGCAACGAGTGCACGAGAAGTTTTTCAAAACGAGGTCTTCGCCCCTCTTATTATGTTACAGCGAGTCGGCAGATGGACGTGGCACTGTACGTGGGTCTGGTGGTCGCCTGCCTCGTCATCGGTGGCCTCGGCTTCTTCCTCGCACGCATCGTCCAGCGCAAGGGGCGCGATCACTCCCTCTACTCCATGGCTCGCAGCGGTAAGTCGACAACTCTCTCTCTCTCTATTGAGTTTACCCGATCGATGATGTATACACACGCACTGTGTGTGTATGCGTAAGGACAAAGGGCGCAACGGCGAAGAAGCGCTAATGGGGGGCCGAGAGGACGACTGTCGTTTGATTGCCGGCTGGAGTTTGTTGAATTGGAGATCATAAGCCGACGTGATTCGCGCCGCGTTAAGAGGCGAGGGACCAAGCGCGGTCGTAATTCCGGGTTATGAAGTGGCACAAATCAGGATTTAGCCGCAAAAGTTTCGCGCAGTTTGGCAGTTGACGAATATAGAGCCCCCCTCTCTATATATTGATATTTTTATTTTATCTCGCGACTATAAGGGGAGGATGTAAAAACTTTGGGCAAATATTGTTTTATTATTCATCTAATTGACGCGTGCGGATGAAATTGCGCTAATTCGGATACATCATTCAAAGCTTTGACAAATAGGCTGTTTACGAGACGTTATAAACATGTCTACCGCGGGACGAAGGTCGGACCCCTCGCGCGTTCAAGCAAGAAATAAAACTCGGAACAAAGGGATATATCGGGAAGAAGGAAGGCATTATACGGAGGAAAGGCGAAAGATCGTCTTTGATTTGATTGCAGCGTGTGCGCGGGGAGATTGGACCGAGATATATATATAGGAACGCACGCATATAGCGCTCCCAACAACAGAAAGTTTCGTAAATTGGAAGCCATAACCCGAACGACGACGAGCAGGAGGAGGAGGAAGACGGAGATAAAGCTATCTGCTGATTCACGTTACAAAATAGGCTACGCGTCGGGGATATAGAGTTGCGCGTGCGCGCGCTTCGGAAAGTTGCGCGGCGGAAAACTAAGCGCGCGAAATTGCATGCCGTTGTTTCGGAAAAAAAAACTTTTTCCGGGTTCGAGATTTGAGGAAAGGCTTAGCTGCGTTGGAAAAGTATATAATATATGTGATGACATCACGGTATAAGAAAAGTAGATCTTGTTTTCGTAATTCCACGTGCGGTAACTTTTCCATTTTTCTTATTATAGCAAGTTTTGCATTGTTATGTGTGTATGTATATATATCTCATCGGGGTCATTAATATTGTATACCGCGAGACGTATCCTTACGATTGTATAGCCCGTGGTCTATAGAAGTCCAACAACATAATGCTAAATTACTAATGCAATTTATATCTGGCATACAACTGTTATTGATTGTTAATAGGCCATTGATTGTTAAAATACCGATCATGTACCTGTTGGAATTATATGTTCTACTCTCTGTCTCTCTCTGGCAGCCCATTATATCGAAATGGAATAATGAGGACTTGAGAGAATAGAGCGATGAGAATAATTCATCACCTCGCGAGCGATTGAAAGCAAAGCAGTACAATAAACAACATATCTCGCGAAAAAGTGCGTATACGCGCGCGAATTTTTGCCTATCAACGCCGAACAAAAGCTCCCCTTTAAATATCTCCATTCGCATAGAACAAATCCATCCGTAATCCAAATTCAACAGATCGCACGCGTCTCTCGCCGTATACATATACATACATACATAGTACGTATTCCGTCAGCACCCCTCTCGACGCGTCACCCTTGCCGTAAAGATCGCGTTTTACGGCCGGCTAGCCTTCCGCTCTTCGATAAAACGAAAAAACCGTACATATATAGTATCATCGCAAGAAAGCTTAAAAAAAACGCACCCCCGTATTCTTTTCTCTCGTTGCAGAATTCCAGCCGGAATTCTTCCAAGACCAGGAGAAGAAGCTGAACCTGCAGCCGGATGTCACAGCGACGATAGTCCCTGCCTGCTACGAGTACCCTTTCGATCCCAAACTCTCCATGTCACGGTCACTTTCCGAGCACCATTACGACGTGCCCCACCTCTCGCTCCACTCAGGTCCCCAATCCTCGTCAGTCGTTCCTTCGACCATGTCGCCAACTCCTAGCACGTCTACCCAGGAATCGTGCAGCAGCGACAAACAGATGCTCTCCGGTAGTGAGAACAGTCTGTCCAGCTCGTACCCGTCAACCGAGTCTACCTACAACGTAGCCACGGGTAACGTCAGGTTGCCCACTCTGGAGGCTGGTAACATTGCTCGTGCCCACGTTAGTCACAAGGGCGCGCTGCTGGTGCTGCCGGACTCGGGGATCTCGATGTCCGTGCCCGAGGGAGCGGTGCCGAAACCCACGCGCGCCGAGCTTCACCTGGCTGTGCTCAACGAGGATCGATTCAGACCCCAGCTGCCAGGTTTGTAGACCTACTATGCACCATACACGTATATACATATACATTCGCGTATACAAAGTGTGCGATCGTTTCTCTAGCTCTAGCGTACTTCTACGTGGCGTAGACGTATACATATACACGCGTCTCGGAGTGGCAGTAGCGCCGTTGCACGCTGCTACTCTCCTCTTTACATAAGCTCGCACTTAGCGATTGATGGGATTTCTCGATTCTCGGGTTTCGCGCTCCGCGCTCGCTGCTCCTGTATCAATTTCCAATGAAGGTGTCGCTCGACGCTCGACTGGGATATAGGCAGGCAGGGAGTAAGAGACGAAGGGATGCCTCTGTCTCTATCTTTTTTTTTCACCTTCGCCTTATTCTTTTTGCTCTTTCACTCTGCTTCTTATTTCGCGCGCGAGCGCGAGAGTATGGATTTCGCAAAATTTAATAAGCGTGATGTACACCGGCTGCGCGCTATATATACCGGCCGCCGACGATCGAATGTTGCGTGCGTTACGTAAGTTACACGGGAGGAGGCTGATGATAAAAGGGGCTTCCCGGCGTACGTAACGCGCCCGTGGTAATTGAGTGAGCGGGTGCGCGAAGGGAAAAGTTTTTTGATTTATTTATAGCGCGAATGCTGAAGTTCGACGCCGTGATGATGAATGATTTATTATATCGCGGGTGTCGTGGTGCGTGTGTATAATGCGTGATAATGTTGCGTGGAGGTGAGTTCGCAGTGTAAAGATTGGAGATAACACGGAGAATTTTTTGGTGGGTGGATGTGTATAGTGTTTTTCTTTTGTAATAAAGTATTGAAAGCGGGAATGTTTACGATAGCGGTCGGTTTGTGTAGTCAAAATTTCAATATATAAAATGCTAAATATACGTCTCGTTAATTATATAAAATATTATAGTGCCGGTATAAGAGAGCTATATACGCAAATGACATTCGCGAATGATATTTCAAACCGGACCGCCGTCATTTCCGTCACGCTAAATACACAGACTAAAAAAAGGCGCCGCAATAAATAAAAAAAACAAATCGCATAATTTCCCAATCGAGAGACTTCACGAGCTCGTAATAGCTCTCTCTCTCCTTCTCTCAGACCTCCCAGGCGGTGATTCGATTCCGCAGAAAGAATTGGCTGCTGCCGCCACGCCGCCGCCGCCGATCCAAAACAAATTACCGCGAACGAGAGACAGAGAAATCGATTAGATTCCGGGCCGCTCTCGTCTAATAGAAAGCCAAACCGCGCGCGGCATTCATCACGTGTGTGTGTGTGTGTGTGTGTGTGCTAGCTCGCGCTGAAAAGCAAACATCACGTGCGTGTGCGAAAAAGCAGCGCGTGCACGTTTCGGAATTCGAATTAAGAAATTAATGTATGCGCGTCCGCGCGGAGAGAAAGAGAAGAAGGTGGCTTTGTCAGGCGCATAAATTTCGATTTTTATCTTCCCTTACGCGTTAGCGACAGCTCGTAAAAAAAAGAAGCGTGCGTTTCATTAAAATATTAGGCGGGATAATTTATTTCGAGTGGAAGGAGAGAGAGATAGCCGGGCTTTAAAACTGCTTAATCACTCGACACCTCCTCTATCTATCTCTATCTCTATCTCACTCGGGTCGTCTCATTTTCTCTACAGCTCTTCCGGCTCGTCTGGCTTTCTTCATTTGCGCTCGTAGACCATAGTATATAGAGCCGTCGGACTTTTTTCCCAGAGCTCGCGATATACCGCGTCGGCTGCAGGCTTTTTATCGCTCGGCGCGCTGTCTGTTTACTGTCTCAATGCTCTCGTTTCGGCTTTTATTTCGTAATAAGCTAGAGCGCGATGCATTTTTAACGCGCACTTATTCTCTTGGTGCGTGCTGGATAATATTTTTAGATTGTTATTATATTTACAATTATCTTATGTCGTATATATAGCGGGTACACGAGGTGTCAACTTTCGCAGCAACAGCGGCTATACCTATATATAACACATTTTTTTCTTTGATTTGTTTTCGTTTTATTAGCTGTCTTTACTGTGTCATTATAGCGCACCTATACATCGCCTATACGTTTAAAGCTACATATCGACCATCAATCGCCCCGCTATAAACCGTCAATTATAAATGAAACAGAGAAACCCCATCAATCTCTCGCGTATATATAATAACGAGAGCATAGCTGTTGCGTGCCACATAAAGTTCACACTACTTCCATCACCCGAAAACCCCTTCACATATTGTATACACATCCTCGTTAAATCCTATCTTGTCACCCCCCCCCGACTTCACACACTAAACACGCAATTTCCATTCACTAGGGTTCTGTAATACCAACCTAATCCCCGCATCTTTCTTTCTCTCTGTTGTACCCCTTTAACAGACGGCACGACTCAGCTCTCGGCGGTAGTGAGCTGCGGCCCCTCGACAGCGACCTTCGCGAAGCCGATCATCCTGCAGTTCGAGCACTGCGCGATGCTCCAGCCCCCTGCAAGCTGGGAGTTGGCAATCTGGTGCTGTGACAACCTCGAGCTCGATGATAACCAAGCTTGCCAGCCTGTCGCATTGGCCAAAGACAAGCCTATACTCTGGACAAAACTGCTGACGCTGGGCAATGAAACCATCAACACGCCGCTGTTCACGCAGGTCGACCACGCGGAGGTGTTCCTCGTAACGGAGCAGCTCAAGACGTACGTGCTGGCGGGTAAGAGCTGCGACAACGCGATGGCCACCAAAAGGTTGCGGCTCATGGTGTACGCGAGTCAGAGCAACGGCGGTACCTGCTGTCTCCGAGTGTACGCGGTGGAAGACACGAAAGCGGCGAATAAAGCGGTGACAGATAGGGAGGCGCAGATTCGTGGATGTTTGTTAGACAAACCCAGAACGCTGCCCTACGAGGATAACATGGAGCCACTTTGCATCAGCCTCGAAGAGGTCGGTAACGAATGGCAGAACAAATCGCCCACGGAGCGCCAGGAACTCGCGTTTAACGAGGTCTGGAACAGCCGGGAGAACCTCAAGTACGTGAGCTTCGAGCTCGACGCTTCAAGCAACACAGCGACGCGCACGTATAAGCTACAGATCTGTCAGAGTCAGTCGTCGGAGACGCGTCAGGTCTTCAGGATCATCTACGACGGGATGAAGCAGCTGATATCGTCGGGCAGCGTAACCCGACCCCTGCGCGAGGTCACAGTGGTGAGCAGCGTGGCGAGCAACGGGACGGCCTCGGCCTCGGCGGACTCGAGGACGCTGCGGCCGTTCCGCTTCACCAAGTCGCTCAGGAAGCAGCTGTGCCAGTGCCTCGACCCGCCCAACTCGCTAGGCAACGACTGGAGGATGCTCGCACAGATGCTGCGCGTCGATAGGTGAGTTGTTATATTCGTCTATTTATTTCTGGGGATTCCGAGAGAGAGATCTCTCTGCGTGTGGGGAGAGATGTATATAGGGGAGTGTATAACCGTTGAAAACTATTAGAGCGAGGCCAGGGGTGAGAATATTGGGTTTTTATTGGAGTTGAGTTTCGATTCGTTACTCGATAGTTTCACGCGCTCGCGCCTGATGACGTGTGTGTTGGGGTAGGGCGAGTTAATAGGTTTTTAAACGCCGTGAATACTCCCAGTGGGTTTGATGGTATACACGCTGATGCGAAGATGAAGTTTTTACGAGCTGGATGTTTAATTATAAATATGTAGGTTTATATTTTATATCGCTTCGTCATCATGACTCATTTACGGTTATTTAAATGCATTAGATTTTTCTACGTTCTTTAATAATCATTACATAATGAAGTTAAATATACAATTAAAAATGCTAATGATATGTAAACATTGCAAAACGGCCTATGATTTATCGCGGCGTGAGGCAATTTTCTCGGACTGTTATTTTTTATTTTTTTTTTCACCATCGATATATATTAACTTTAATTCGCGGCAAAGTGGCGCGCGAGGCGATTTAATAAACGGAAATCTTAGGAAAATCTCCCGCGCGCGCGGACTTTAAATGTTTCGATTAGGACTTATGTAAATAGCCGAGCTACTTAAGGATAGAAGTTTTGCAGTCCGCGAAGTCGCGGATACTTACTTTGGCAGTATAATAAATTCTACCTCTTAAATTGCGTACCAACCAACGAGAAAAAAGGGAAGAAGGAAGGATCAGCTAATCACCGCCTAAGTATGCGGGAAAGCGAAATTTTCCCCCTGCTGGACAAATATATTAAAACTTCGCGATTAGTGAAATGCTATCGTTATCGCGGCGCGCAAGTACGCGAGCGCGCGTGTGCTAATAGTTCATTCGCGCGTAATTTATAGTTTTATTCGATTAAACCCGTTCTCCGCTCGCGGCCAGCGGCGATTCACAGAAGAAAAAATCTAAAGCGCGCATGTTAATCAAGCGCCGGTCGCGGGATTAGATATTTAACGTCATTCCCCGCGCGAATCGCGGAGCAGCTCGCGGAATTAAAGTTTCTTGCGCGGTATGCGGGTATTATATATCCTATATATGTACGCGGTAAACGTGTTTTCATTAACGTTTCGTTTATTGGAAAAATGATGACTATTTGGCCGATAAATTTCGCAATACAACAAATAAAATTTATTTTCGCGATATTTTATAATTTTGTATTTATAATTATTCGAAAATAAATATTACATTTAATAAAGATTTTAATGTCGCCGAGATTTCTTTTACTGCTTGTTTCGTCGATTTGCATAATCATTGAATTCAGTACATAAATTTCGTTGAATAAATTCGTAATTAAAGTCCTATATGTACATACAACTCTGGCATAAACATACGTTTTTAATATAAAAATTACTTTTTCGATCGAAAAATGACGTAAAACCCCATACCTTTATAAATAATTAATTTTATCACCCGTAAATTACACCGTAAAATACTTATCTCTCTCTGCGATATTCGTTTGCATCGTAAAACACTTGAATTCCACGGCGCGCCGTATATACGCATAACTTCCGGCGTGCAACGAGCGCGCGATATATTTCACAATTTCCCATCCAATAACAGCGCGAATAGGTAAACACAGTCGGCGGGCAAAATCGTTTAAGTACACTGCTATATACATCGCACGCACCCGATAACTAATGCCTCTCCTACTTTCGTCGAAAATTCGCGTTGCCGAGACAAAAGCCGCCGGCACAGCAAAAAACATGGAAAAACTAAGCGAGGATAACCGTGGCGCGCGCTCTTTGATCCGCGATACGCGGGCCCTTAAAAAGCGCCCGGGAGTTCCGGGAAGATAAACTATTAAAAGCATCCCGCGCATGTGTATTACGAGGCTCTTTATCGTGCCGCGCGCATCTTCTCGCGGCCACTTATACGCTCGCTCAGCCTCCTTATTATCCATGCATTCACCATACACACAGGTTTTTTTTTTTCCCCCCCCCCCCCCCCCCCCCCCCACCCCCGATCTCATTTGAGAAACGCCTGTGTGAGAACGATGAAAAACAAAAAATAATAAAAATTTCGACGCGCCTGTTTCTCGTGTGCCCGCAGATACATCAATTACTTCGCGACGAAGGCCAGCCCGACCGAGCACATTTTGGACCTGTGGGAGGCGCGGCATCGCGAGCCGACGGCCGTCACCGATCTCCTCAACCATCTCAGGGTCATGGGAAGGACCGACGCGGCGACTATCCTCGAGGCCCAGCTCGGGCCCTGGCTTTGAACGCCAGGAGAGCCGGCGACTTGAAGGGTATGCAACGCGAGTGTGCAGCGAGACAACGAGGCCGCGCATCAGCCTGGAGCTACCACCGCTCTCCCCGTCGCCTCGCACTGCCAATTTCAGCTTTTCTCAAGAGCGAAGATGGAGGAGGAGGAGGAGGAGCTCGTCTACCCCCGGCAACGTAGAGTCAGCGAAAGTTCGCGAACCCAATAATAAAGACAGCGAGCGGAGAGCGAATATTTTCGAGAGTGCGCGAGCGGGGGGGATTATAATACATACATACGCATATATCTACGTATACGTAAACATAGTGTGTTTTGTGCCATGTTCGGGGGAATGGGAGAAGTGAGTTTCGCGAGAGACGAAGGGAAGACGAGTGCGTGACACGCGAGTATATGCGCTCGCGAAAAGTGTGCAGAAGACGGAAAGGGAGAATATAAGCTGAGAGATCCGCGCGGGGGCGCCAATCTGCGTATGCAAATGCGCCGTTGCTATATTCCTATATGTACCGATAAAATCTGCAACGTGTCGTCCCGTGGAACGAGGAGAAAGAAGAAGAGAAGAGGGGTGAGGAGGGAGAGAGGTATATGATTCATCGGAATAACGAAATATGGCCTTACGCTGCACACTGCCGCGTCTTTTTAAAAGAGCGCATCGAATGTAACGAAGCGAAGGATGTGGAACGAAGTATATAAGAGAGGTAAGAGAGTACTTGCGGAGAGAATCGGAGGATGGAATATAACTTGTAAATAATATAGCGAGACTGTTAACTGTGTTGACTTGTACGTGTCGATGGTGATGATGATGATGATGATCGCCGCATATATGCGCCGCGCGAGAGGCGCGATCGAAAAATAAATTAACGAAGAGAAAGAGAGGCAGTGCACTGCACACGTGTGCGCGCGCGCTGCACTCTTTAACGAGCCCAAGAGAGTCGTTTGTTAGTTCGAAAGAGGTTGATAAATATATATATATTACGTGGACGCTTTTTTGCCCTCCCCTTTCTTTTTTTTTATTATTTTCGAGCTCGCGCAGTTATTATTATTATTATTATTATTATTAATATTATTATTATTATTATTATTCCGGTAAGATATTATTTATTTTACGAAAATTACGTATATATATATTATATATATAGTTGTATATTATATTCGCGAAGCATTTGCGTGATCAGTGCGGTATATATACGAAGATTTATTAACTATTGGCAGTGGTGTCGATGCGCGACGATCTATATACAATGTGTGTTCTCGCATCGAGGCCGCGCATTGTTGCGCGATGAAAAAAAAGAAATTCTATTTTGTTGCTACTTTACATATTGTACACAGACACATACACACAATCTTTTCGGATAGCGCTAAAAAAGAGGCGCCTGCGTTGGATACGCGCTGTATACTAACGTTTTTATGTACAATATCGATTTTATTTTTATTCACACACACACGTATACACATACACACTCATACATAACCGACTGACCGACTTTTATATTTTTCAATGATAATAATAAAAAAATTTTTAAAAGATGTACACTATTGAGACGAGATCGTTTTTTATTTCCAGCCTCCTAACGCTCTACAAAAACTTTATTTGATATATAAAATATATATATTAAATACTACTACAATCTATATATATATATATATATAAATGTTAAGAGGAGTTAATATTATACATTACCCCGAATGTAAAGACGACTTTTTTTTCTTTATTTGATAATTTTTTTAATCACACTTTCAAACCGCGATCTACCCTTTATACGATCATATACAATGAGGACGATTATATACACGAAAATGCTGCATCAGTCACGGCGAACCGCGAAGTATAGCCGCTCTCAACTACTGCCAATTTTTAAGCGATTCCTCGTCGATGAGGTTTTATAAAAAAAAGAGCGAGAGAGGAAGATACGAAAGCACAGACCATGTCGAACGTGATAAAGTGCCGACGCGCGAGCGCGAGAGCGAGAGAGAGATGTGTATACAGGATATAGTTTTATTGACGCGTTTCGTACAATCGACTCTCGAGTGATGATATTTCATTTTTCCTTCCGCGCGCGCTCGCCCTCCTGCGCCTGTGTATCGCGCAGGATCCGGAGGGTGGGAAAACGTTTCAAATGTTTATATGTATAACGTACGCGCGCGCGCCGCGTGAGCTTGCTCGCTCGCTCGGCGATGTAACGTTGCGTGACGCGGGCAAACAAAAAAGTTTCGAAGAATCGTTGTTGCGTATATGTATAGGTATAGATATATAGTTTCCATTGTGTCGTGTCTTGGTTATTTTCGCGCGGAAGAAGAGGAGAGGAAGAACGAGGCTTTTTTCTGTTGACATCTCGATTTTTCACGGTTTTTTCGGCGTTTATTTTAGTTTCTTTTTTTTTATTTTTGTTTGGCGATGATTTATTATTTTGATGCACGGATGGAGATAAGACCTAATACACAAATTTTCGCGGGATGTAATGAGAAAACGAACTGATGATGCTCTTGAATATAAAATCACACAACGATCGTCTAAAGCGGTTTTTAGATTATGTATACACGTGATGATGAGGATGACGAGGGTGGTAAATGATAATATCGACACTAATAAGAGATTATATATATGCAATTGTATATGTATGTATAGACAAGAAGAGGCGTATATTATTATTAATGCATTTAAATATGGATTTATGTATTATACATATATACGAAAGGATTTACAAGGTGCGCCTAAGAGAACAGATACACGAAGAGAGAACAAAGATGTACGAAGAAACCACGGGGATATCTTTCGAGAGAGATCGCGGACACACCACCCACCAAAAGAGTACTGAAATCCGATTGTTTCACTGCCACAACGCACTGCCCACCCCTTCCTATATTATACAACTAAACACTTTTTTTCTCGCGCCGTTACTATATAGAGAAATTTCGTATAGGTATGAGAGAAATTTTTTTCGACGTATACAATAAAATCATACTCTTGCACGGAATTAACAAGTTCGAGGAAAATAAAAAAAAATCGCGCATATGTTGTAGAATCAGCGTCGCAGTGCCTAGTTGATTGATTATAACGACGTAACGATGTGTTTTGACGAGAGTACGAGATATTTTTGAATATTTTAAAAAAAGTAAAATCGATGAAAAAAAAAGAATGAATCGAGAGAGAAAAGGAGAGTGTAAGAAACCGTGTAATTTCGTTCGATATTATACGAGATGTAGAGAGAAAGTGAGTGCGTGCAGGAGAGCAAAGATATTCGAGTGGTTTCGCATATATATATGTAGACTATTATTGTACGTGCGCGCGCCTAGCGAAAGCTATTATTGGAAATCCCGGGTTCATCGAAGGAAAAATGACGGCTCTATGTAAGTGATATCGTACTAACTTTAAAGAAATAAGAATAAGTAAGAAAACATAAAAAAACACATGCAAATGGTAACAATATGAATTTTGAACTCTATAAATATTCGTAGGTGAAAAGCTCTCTCATCGTAAGCGTAATGTTTACCCGTAATGATGTAAAAGAAAATACGCGTAACTGTAACTAAACGAAGTTAAAAAAAAAAGAGAAACGGGACGTGAAAGACGAACGGAGAATATATCTTACATAGAGTAAACATTTTCTGTTATTAGAAGCGAGCAATGAGTTGTGTAGGATTACCAATGAGCGAAGCTCGCGCGGAATGCTGATCATCGGCGGACTATTGTGTATGATCGGTGCCAAGGAACGAAAAAGTATGATAAAAAAAAATAATAAGACAAGAGAATAAATTCTTATACGAATTCGTTGTGTTTAAGGCTTATGTAAATGTACAGCGATAGCCCCCCGTGCCCGGAGAAAAGAGAGAAAGACAGACCTAAACCTCGAGAGTTGAAGTCGTTCACTGATCCTTTTTGTGCCAATTCCCTAAACCGAAAATACGATGATACGACGCGTCTCGCAATGTGTAAGTCTCTGGATTTCTTGCAGTGGAGATTTCTTCTCGACAAAAATATCTATAAAGTACATTTAAATTTTCTCGCTTTATAGTCATATAAGAATCCTCATATTTTTCACCCGTTAAATCATTGAGAAAAGCCTAATTTACAACATTATCTCACGCCTGAAACGCGGAAAAAATTCATGGCCTAATTAACTTTAACCAAAAAGGAACACGACAATACACTCTACGCAGCCTCGTCGGCCCCTTAACTCACCCCAAGAAATCCAGAGACAAAAATCTCACGTTTCTACTTCTCTCGCTGCAGCGTCGTCGTTCTCGCTCTGCGCCGCGGCGGCGTTTACACTCTTCGCGCTCATTATTTTTTCACGACGATAATGGATCTTCCGCGCAAGCGTCTGCGTCTTATCTGTCTTGTGCCCCTCTGGGCGCAGCCCCTATCCCCCCCCCTCTCTCTCTCTCTCTCTCTCTCTCTCTCTCTCTCTCTCTCTCTCTCTCTCTCTCTCTCTCTCTCTCTCTCTCTCTCTCTCTCTCTCTTACTCGCGCGCATAACTTTTCGTATTCGCGAACGAGCGACTAATACGCCGCGGGCTTTTAAAGCGCGCGCGCGCGTTCACAGCGTTCGCCATTATACAATTTAAAATGCATGCGAAGAGCGCACGCGCGCGCAAGCGGACTAACATGGAATACGCATAACGTATTACGTGCGAGAAGTAAGAGAGAGAGAAAGAGAGAGAGAGAGGCCAACGATCTGCGGCGCGCGGTAAAGACGTGCGTGCGTGCGGGTTTGCTTCTCGAATGAGCGAGCCGAGGTGAGGCAGAGCCGATCGTCTTTAATCTTCTTTCTTTCGGTTTATCTTTCTTTTACTTTGCGTTATCATTGAAGATCGTCGTTTTATTTCGAAGGAAAGATACTTGAAATTTGTATATTTGTTATCTTAGACGAATAAAATATTCTTGTATACCTGAAAATATCATCTTATCTTGTTTATTCAACCTTTTAATTAATGAATCCTTATATGTATCCCTTTCCTATACATCCTTTCGTAATTTTAAGGCTTCTTTTTAAGTTCAATTTCCCAAGTGTATTTTTAGAATTTCTCCTGCTTCTGCTATAATGACATTTTTATAACCACTTAATTTCTTTTCATTTCAACTTTGCAATTTATTTACTTTTCAAATTTAAGTGTCAAGCGCTTTATAAATAATATTTTCACATTCATAGAAACGCAAATTTACCGCGGCGATGCTATCGGTTACTGCTTACAAGTTATAAATAATTTCAAAACTAGTTGCCGGCAGAAAAATATGACCACATAATTCAAGCGTCTTTTTTCGTGTTACAGTAAAGCGATACGTATCAATATTGCATGAAAAGACCGGCGCGCATATATATATATGATTTAGTATTCAGAAGAAGCTATTTTACCAGGGAGCTGTTTTTTCCAGGCCGCGTTTTTTAACATTCTTTTCATAAGGAAATGAAATACTTTATGTATATCTACGAGTGTGTATTCGGCTGAAATTCCGCTTCTCGTTTCCTTTATCCCCGAAGAATCATGCTGTAAGCGTATAGTGTAGAACTCTCTTAAAATGTCATTTTTTAGCGATATATACAAACACAATTTGCTTACATTTTCCCCCGGCTCGGCTTAATAACTAATAAGGTAACCGCGGGATATTAAAAAAATATCATTCGCATTCACCGTTATCTTTCATTGCCTTTAACGACCATGCCATTAATATTACAAACGCATTATTGCTGTTATAAACAACACTTCATAAACTAATTAATTCGCTCTCGAACGAAGAAACGCTAAAGAAAGAAAAAACACACACACTCTCGAGCGCGAGCAATTCCTTTCTCGTATTCACACCTCTCGAGAGCTCGCGAGAATTCCCTCATAAACAGCGACCTTTATAACTGAATAATACAGCGCGCGGGTGTGAGCGCGGGAATGCCGTGTGAGAGAGAGAGAGCGAGGGATCCGATAAGAAAAGAGAGGACTGCTGCATCGAGCAATATTTTTCGGAATTTCTCGCGCCGAAATCTGCCCGAATTCAATATTACATTAGACGAAAAGGGGGCCGCGAGGAGAGGCCCTTCTTATTCACCGGGGATAAAGAAGACGGAGAGAGAGAGAGAGCAGTGGTAGTAGGAGAGAGAAGCCGATTCCCACCCACCTTTGGATCGACGCGCGTTCCTTTCAGCGAATAAGCGCGCGGGAACTCGTGAAATTTGCATATTTGTTATCTCGGACGAATAAAATATTCTCGCGTTCTCGCGCATATACCTGATTCCGCGTCGAGTCGAGTGTGTGTCTACGTACATATACCTTCGGCGTCTGCGAATTTTTCCCTGCCCTCGCGCTGAAAAGGCGAAGAAAGCACGGCGAATCTCGCCGAAAAAAGGAGTAGGTGGAGAGGCGGTAGCAGTAGTACTAACTCCCGGGGAGCTGAGCAGCGGCAGTTCTCATGAGCACTTGGTACGTATATATTCGAGTATATGACTGTGTATATGATGGTATCCATGTATGTGTACGAAGGCGAGTACAATGTGCGAGCGGGGTGGCGAGGGGATAAGCGAATTGATTCACGCACACTGGGCCACACAGACAGAGTTCGCACTTTGGCGGAAAAGCGGCTTAAAGCAGTCACACACTGGCTGCCTCTCGCCGGCTCCTCCTTCTCTCACTCTCATTCTCGCACACCCCAGTCTACTCGCATGCACACAATTCTTTCCCCTACATATTCCTTCCTCTCTCTCTCTCTTTCTCGTTTCTTTTTTTCCTCTCTCCTTCCGTTCCCTTTAGTTGCAGCCGTCGCTTCGTTGCACACACATACACACACACACACACGGACGTATATATATGGGGCTGCCACTACTCGACTGCTCCTCCTATTTTTCGGCCGTGCGCGCGCGCGCGAATTGTGCGCGTGAATGCGCGCGCGCTCACCCTTTTCTCTCTGTCTCTCTTTTCACGGCTCCGAGAGCAGCTACTTGACACTTTCGTATACGCGCTGTCAAACTTTCTTCCTTTCTTTCTCTCCACTCACACTGCTTTTTCTCGTTAGATTTTATTTTATATATACGATTCCCTTTTTTTTATGCCCTTTGGGAGGAGAGCGAGGTAGTAGGTAGCGAGGTCGTGTGTATATAAACTCCGGGTGTAAAGGATTGGGTTTCTCGCGCGGTATGTGTGTGTGTGTGTGTGTGTGTGCACAAGGCATGGTAAGGCGCATTTCCGTTTAAGGCACGATATCTGGTTCTGTGTGCCACTTCAAGCTGTGTAGGATTTCAAATTTCTGAATAGAGGGAATAACGTTTACTTTTTTAACGGGGCTTCATTGAATGTCGCTTCTTTTGTTCGGCCAATGTAATATTTCCGGATGATTTCTATAAGAGAAACAAATTTTATTGACAAATAATTGGAGTATATTATTGTATTATACAGTAACGTTTACAGCCACCGTAACTTTTCAAAACATTTTTAGACTTATTTACTTTGTTGATACTTAAATAATTGACTTCGTATATTTTAAACATTCCTCACACCATTTCCTAGCTGTTTTGCGTATTTTAAAAGTAATAAATAAATCAATATATCTGTCCATATCTCGATTGACGCATAAACCAATAATCGACCATTTCAGAATATTATATATACACAACTTGACACGAATATTGTACTCTCAATTTTGGATTTGCAGCAATAATTCATACAGCATAAATAATTCAGGACTGCTGAAGTATTCAATGCGGTTTGTAAAATCTCGACACGTTCCGCCCAATATCGGATATCCGTTGGAAATCATCTGATAAGGTAAGAGGTTTGAATATGTATGAAAATTTAAAGGCCTGTCCTTTGCATCGGAGTTTCTTTTATTCCTATACACGACCATATCTGACACTTATGAATATAATATTAACATTTTTGTCTTGATATCTATTTTGCAATATCAAAAATAACCATTACTGACCGTACACTCAGCTGTCCTGGTTGTCCTGGTTTTACTCATAATATATTCATCCTCGAGATTGATAATACGTCAAACGAAATAAAACTCTCCTTTTTTGTCCAACCTTTACTGCACTCGAATTATATATACTTTTTTTCGAAAAATCTTTAAAGCTCCATCCAAGCCAGTTCTCCTCCTCATATTATAAAGCTTCTTCTCCCTCCATAGCAATTAAGCGAAACTTTTTCAACGCATTAGCCTCGAACAACATTACCATTCAGCAACTCGGCAAATTAGCATATCATATACTCCCCCTTCTCTCTCTTCCTCATCTCTTTCTCTCGCACAAAAGATCCTCCCTCTCGCAACGACGTCGTATTCTCTCTTTCTCTCTCCGACGATCGCTCCTTATATTCTCTCTCTCTCTCTCGCTCTATCCCCGGCAATAAGAGACCCGCGCACAGACGAGACACGGGAGCGTCTGCTCTATACACTCCTCCTCCTCCTTCTCCTCCCATTTTTCGGCCCCTGCGAAGCGCGCTCACGCACGCACGTCGACTACGTTTCGCGGACCCTTTTTCTCTCTTTCATACTACCACCACTATATATATACCAGTACGTCGAAAACGCCCGCTTCCTTCCTCCCGCGCGCGCGTGGCTTTCTCGAAGAGGGCGATTGCGGAAAGGATATATCGCACGGAGGGGGGTAACAATGGCCCGTGGAAACGTAGCAATTTTCAAGTGTCGATACCACGAGAGAAAGAGAGCTCCCACCCTTATATATACGCCGCCCGCATCCTTCTTCCCTTCTATATGTACGCACTATTTTTTCGCTCCCGTTCTCTCTCTCCTTCGCCATCATGTGCGTCGCGGGCGATTAACGTCGCCGTAATAAACGCCCCAACGAGCACGAAATGAGTTTAAAGGTGCACACGATGGAAGCTTGAATATATACCGCGTATACCACCTACACCGCGGGGTGCACGATTATTACGCGCTGTTTCGACTCTCTCTGTCTTTCTCTCTCTCTCTTTACCAGGAAATTCGTTTCCGAATGGGCCACTCGCGCGCTTGCTCGCTCGTTGGCGTTTTTTTTCCTCTCTTTCTACACGCGCGCAGCGGCAGCAGCCAGTGCGCGCGCAAGCGGGTTTATTGGGATTCTTTGAGTGACTTGACGTGGACGACGGTTAATTGTTCCCTCGAGGAGGGTTGCGCGAGCGAGCGATTGTTCTCTGATTGCGCTAATTCCTTTTTGTTATATACGCGCGGAGCGCGACGCAGTCTGTGTAGGGCCGATGCTTGCTTTCGATTCGCGCGCGGAAAAGCCTCGGCGGATGGAATTTTTCGCGAGCCGTTTTTTTACCTTCGTATGGATTTTTAACGGGGTTGTGCGGAGGTTGTTATATTGGGCGATCGAATATTTATTTATTTTTCTGCGATCGAACGGATGGCAGGGGGAAATGGAATTACGGTGCGCGCGATTGCGCGCGGGGATTCGAATTAGAGGACAATTTAAAAGGAAATTGCATCACGCGGCGATGAAATAAGGGAGTACGGTTCGTTAAAATTAAAACTTTCATTTTAAATTATTCTTTATTATTGTACTTTACTTTTCTTATACTTTTCCCCTCTTTAAAACACTTACGAGACTGTTAAAGTATTTGCATATTGCAGCACCACCGCGCAGAAGTGTAGTTTTAGCTGCATTTTTACGAACGCAAGAGAAAAAAAGAGAGAATCAAATCTAATAACGCGAGTGAATATAATTAACACTCGAGAGAAGAATACGAGCCTCTCTCGCGCGGTACACAATACGAGAAAGAAAAGTTTTTATGTCTCACAAAACACATTTTTACCGTCGCTCAAAAAGTACTAACGAACGCGGCTCGCGCGCATAAAACGCGCCACTAATATCTTTTTCATTCGTTTCGCAATGTGTGCCCCTCTCTCTCTCCCCGCATCACGGTAGTTTGTAAATAAAATTACGAAACAGAAAAAAGAAATAAAAATAATTTGCTTCCTCCCCCCCGGCCTCATTGATATTTATTAGACAGCGAAAGCGCTCTTAAAAATCCCGCGCGCTAACAAGCTTTTGATTTCACGCGCTGCAACGGACACCGCTGCCGCCGCGGGGACACCCGTCCCGAATATATCCACACGCACATACAGCCACGAAATAAATTCATAGTCGCGTAAACGTTGTTTACGATCGATCCGACTAGTATAATTTCCTCGAGAACCGTAAAAAAATCCGTGTCGTAAAAGAGCCTCGCGGACAAAGGGGGCACGGACGATAATTATTATTTTTCCGTATAGATCGCTCTCGAAGGAGCCGAAAATAAGTTTCGTATATTGTATAGAACACACGGCGCGCGGGCTCGCGCACTCGAGGAACGTCGAATGCCTCTTGACGAGGTGCGCGCGCGCCTACCACAAAGGCGAGCATTCAGCCGCCTGCACCACCACCGGCGCTGCGCTTTATAGCGCCGTAAGGGCCCTCGTAAAATAAACAGATTAGTTATTTTCCGAAGGCAGGCCGTAGTGTTTGTTTGGACAACGCGGGAGTGGAGAAAAAAAGTATACGGAGGAACACCTATAGTAGTAGGAGGAGGAGGGAAAAAAGATGTCTAGCGGTCGATGTTATTGCCGTGTTGCCGCAACGACTCGCGGTGTGATGTATGAACGGTGGCCCAGATTTTTTTTTCATTCTCTCGTTATAAGGGTTAGCCGCAGAGAGACCGCAGAGAGAGTCAACTCTCGGAGGGGTTGCTGCTGCTGCTGCTGTTACTGTTGCTATCGGCCACCACCTCTGGCCGATTGGGAATAAAAAATTAGGAACGCCGTGTCTCGTGTCGGGGACACGTCGTCGCTCCCTCTCTTACAACACAAAAATGAAGATGGCGAAATTAATGTTGCGTCGAAGACAGCTCGAGGGAGAGCGACTGTATCTAGTAGTAGTAGTAGTAGTGTGTATATATAGACACTGAGCAGACTATACACACATATACAGATATAGCTCCTGCCTTTGTGTCCGCGATGCGCGCAGCCTCCCATTGTCCCCGCTGTCCTTGACACATCAGTTCCTGCGCGTATACGTCGATCACAACTTCCGATTTTCTCTCTCTCTCTCTCTCTCTCTTTCCACCCCCTTATTTCATCCCTCTTGTCGCAGCCTCGCATTCGTCTTATCGTTCGCTCGCGCGCAAGCTCACCCCCGCTATACTACACATAAATGCACACGCGCGCGTTTTCTCCTCGCCCGATAGCTCCCCCCCGCGCCTGTATAAGAGGAGCAAACAACGAAGTGTGCGGGCGCGCAGGGAAAGAAAGTGTGTAAGAGATGTTGAAGATTGAGAGGGTAGCTGCGCGAGAGCGAGGGAGAGCCGAGAAGAAAGGGAGTGCGACAGAGAGGTGAGTGTGCAAGGGGAGAGAGAGTGCGTAGGACGGGCGAGAGCGGAGGAAAATTACAATGGATATTGTCATTGTAATCGGACTGATAATTCCCGCGAGCGCGCGCGCCGAAATTGTTTTATTGAGCGAGCTGAGGCGGATGGGAATTTATGGTGATGCAATGGTCGTGAAGAGGAAAAAAATTGCTCGGCTTTTTGGGATGGATGTATAGGCGCGTGATTCAGAGGTTGGCGGGAATATAGGGAAAGATTATTTTATTAAGCTGAAGGATGTAAAGTTAGTTGGGCGGAATTGTGTTTCGTTTATGTTATTGCGAGGAAATGACGTTTACAGGGATTTTGGGGATTTGAAAGTCAAGATCAAACGAAACATTATATTTTTTCTGATATACGTTCTCAATAATCATAAAAACATATTGCTATGAAAATATAACTGTATAAGATTACTATATTATTCTTTCTTATTTTCAACTAGTTTAAAATGTATGCATAGTTGCATTATGTGCTTGTATCTGATCTGAAAAATATTTTTATCGTTTATTTTTTTTACATAGGTATTTAATCTGAATTTTTTAAATAAATGATTTGAAAATAAGTTTTAACAATGTATGTTTCGGTTGGTATTCGTTGAAAATGGAAAAGTTAAAAATAACACTTAGAATGTCGAAGCAATATTTAGAATTATTTTTGTACTTTTTTTCTCCTGTCATGTAAACATGTTAAAACGCGTGGACAAGTTTCCAAACAACCATTCTTCCGAAATTAATTTACGTTTGTCGAGAAGAATTTCAAGTTTCTAATTTATTGCCATAAAAATGCACCACAAAGGTCCACTCAGAAAAATAGGCTAAGAGGACGAGGGAAGGCAGAAATTAAAAAAATAGGAACTGTACGAAAGAGAGAGACACGGCCGAGCGCAGAAAAAGAGAAAGTATACGGATAGTGGAGAATGAGAGAAGGAAAGAGAGGAAGGACGGGAATATCGCGCTGCGCAATACACTGCCATAACTCAACATTTTTCATTTTGACAAATTGACTTTTACGAAAAGAAAAAAAATGTATCCATAAACCATTATGGCTTCCTAGAACTTATTAAGAATATTACCCAGCATCCTGAAATATTATCCGCGCGACGTGACATTGCTTTTAAATAGCCTGCTACTCTTAAAATTAAACATTTGAAATTTCGAGAATTCTTTAACCATTAAAAAAAAATTTTACAATATGTACTTAACCATATATTTGAAAAAAAGTATCTCACCTCATCATCCAATTCATTTTGCATTTCGCTGAAAAAAAAAATCATCAAACCCCACCTCTTTTATTCACGTTATTCAAATTCTGAAAGAAAGGCTATTACATCGCACCTCATCAGACAAAAAAGTCGAGGCGTACAAAAAGACTCGCTCGCACTACCGGCACACTATACCTCGGCGTATATACCCACGCGCATCGGCGGCGACGGGCGTATTTTAAAACCCTTCGAAAGAGCTTGGTCATTCGGGGGGCAGGGCCCCAGCTCGTTACAATATTTGCTTTTAATGCGCTACATAAAAATCCAGTGGAGAGCTCGAACATCGCAGAGAGAGAGAGGCTTATTCATACGCCCCGCAATTAATACAAACAAAAAAGATACAACGCGCCGCACCGAAACCCGAGAGAGAGAAAGAGAGTATAAGGAGAAAAAAAAGAAACGAGGTCGTAATATCTCATACACAAGCGGCGAGATATGGGAAGACAGAAACAGAAGCCCGCGCGCAGCGGCAGTGCAAAAAGAAAAAGCGAAAGAGTACGCCTCCTCCCCCTACAAACATACATGCACACATACACACCAACATACTCGTATATAGGATGGGAGAGCGATAGATATTAAAAAAACGATTAAGGCGGCAGCGTCGACGAGAAGAAGGCACTGTAGAGAGAGAGAGAGAGAGAGAGAGAGAGAGAGAGAGAACGGAAGAGCCCTAGTACCTCAGTTCGAGAGCGGCCTGTACGCGCGCGCGAGAGGCTGGCGTAAGCGCAGGGGAATGCGTCCAAGTGTTTTTCGAGTGCTCCAGCATGTTGCGCTGCTCTCGGGCTGCTGCTGCTGCTGCCGCTGGTCGAAAGGCTAAGTGCCATAAAAATAGCTCGTCGAGCGTTCGCTCTCCCCTCGTCGTCGTCGTCGTCGTCGTCGCAGGCGCACGACGGCATTCGATGCCGTGCGTCCACCCGCCGCCGGCGGCGACTCTCTTATAGTCGTACGTGCGCGCAACAGCCGGCGGCTCTTTTTTGCCCGCTTTTTGAACGTGCGCGCGCGTCTTTAAGTGCTTGACGTTCCGAGCGCGATGATCAGATAAAAAAGAGGAAAAAGGTGCTCTCGCGAGAGCCTGCGGAGTGAGGGAGCGAGAGCGAAAAAAAGGTGTAAGGGGGACGTTTTCGGAGGTAAAGATATTTTTCGGAGATATGATAAATGGAAAAAGATGAGGGGCGAAAGAGAGATACAGTAAGAGAGAAGCGAGGAGTAAACGGCTTTCCGTAAGATCGTTTGTTTCGGCCCGGTGTGTTTTTGTGCGCGGTTCAACGGCTTTTTTTGTTCGCCTCGGGAGGCGGAGTTTTGTTACGGGGAAGAGCAATTATTTGTATAAACATTTTTGCGAAACACATCGGGTATAAAACGCTTTGATTTACGCGTCGGGAGGTTTACTTTCGTCGGATGCGTGTGTGCGTATCTGTCGGGAGGCGCGCATTTTTCACTTTGACGAAAATTAGCGAAACAATGTAGCGACGTAATGCGCCCGATTAATCTTCGGCCCTCCCGTCGCACCTACTTTTTTTCTAAATTATACATTTAAATCATTATTAATACGTCGCCGCGTAAGATTTACGCGGCTACAGCTAGTGCGAATCCGCGTCGGTATATTTATTTCCATAAAGCAAAACTAATCTCAATTAAGTCGCGCAAGAGAGGAAGCCCATCACGTACTGCCTGCGGGACAAAAAAAATTGTTCATTTTCGTCCGGGAAAGAGACATTTTTTTTGTAACCTAGTGGCTATATAGCCCCGCGAGTGCGCGGGGAATTTCAGGATTTTTTGATGTGAAATATGGGCCGCGCTCAGTATTTGTGGTCAAAGGAACTCGCGGCCATTTTTCGTCGCAGGCTGACGTGAAAAAAGCGCTTCCCGTTTCGCGTGCCGTGAAAAAGATGCAGGCGCCGCCGGTGAAAAAGGTTAAAATTAAAGCTCGAATAAATACATCCAGCGTCCAGGGCGGCTGCGCGGCGTTAACGATATTAAAAATCTTGATGAAAATGTAGGCATTGTCCGGAACGGGACGCACAATAGGCCATATATATATGTATATATAATATACAGTATAGCGTCCCATTCGAGTGATACGCGCGCGGAAAAGTTGCTCTGTTCCGGCGAAAATAGGAGGCTATTCTGGTTTATTTTATTACGCGGCGTATATAATGCAGTTTTGTAAGTTGATGAATAAAGACCGGATTAAAGGATTTCGCTGAATAATTTAGTCGGTTTATTTGAAATCCCTTATACAATTCTCCAGATGTTATTAAGCAAATGCATTATACAGTTTAAACCGATATTCCAGATATATGGAGTTTGGATTCGGATACATCGAGATGTTAATTTGATCCGCTTTTAATTCGGAAACCGATATTTTCTTAACACAGGGTTAATTTGATCCGCTTTTAATTCGGAAACCGATATTTTCTTAACACAGGACATTAAGAATTACCGGGCAAATTCGACATTTTACTTTTATATTCCCAAATCAGTATATATGTCACGTCAGAACGATGAAATTTTAAAAGAATACATTCTCCGTCTAAAATAACACCGCGAAATCAATTTCATCTCGGCACATCCGTTAATCAGGCAGTCCAAATATAAGCCCCCAGATTAATAAACAGATACAGTAGTATAACGTTAGCATTTCCACGCGACGAGACATCAGGGTTACATTTGCTCCAAATACCCCACTCTAATAACCTACTGCACCCGTCAATCAAACCACTCGATAAAATAATTTAGGACAACCACGGAATAACAATATACCCACGCTCGATTCTATATATCCTAACGAATCGGCGAATCATAGCGCTTGCACGTGACTTCTCCGGCAATCCCTCCACGATCCCGGAAACAAACAAAGATACCTTATATCCCTCGTTCGCCCTCATCTGCACGGCAAATCCGCCACTTAATCGAACCCATACGCTATCCTGCTTGGGGAAAAACTCTCTTTCGTCGCTCGTAACCCGATCCTCCTCTTCCATTCTATATACGAAAGCAAACCTCCATCTAAAACAAATACCACTTTCCCCCGTCGACGCGGCAACAATGACCGGCAGCCGTCGCCCGCGTAAACGTCATTACCTCGGTTACAAAAGTCGACGGCTCCGTGCATTATATACCTCGCGCACACAGGGGAGAGAGAGAGAGAGAGAGAGAGAGAGAGAGTGAGTGAAAGAGAAGGCAAGTGGGAGTGAGAGATACATTTGCCTAGGTGTAAATAGAGAGCGAGCGTCACGCGAACGACTACTAGCAGTGCGGTGGTGGTGTGGCGAAATCAGTTTGGCGCGCGAGGGTGCTTCGTCATTGTTTAACGGCTGATTGACAGGAGAGGGAGAGAAGTTTCTTCTCCCTCTCTCTATACCCCAGGGGGATCGGCTCGTTTTGTCCCCTGACTTCCGTCGCCCGCGGACTTCGACGAGAGAGAGAGAGAGAACTGACAAGAGACGAGGGAGGGAGCGAAAGAGAACGACACACGGGAAATGGGTAGATGGAGAAGATAACGCCACCGCCGTGTGTATATGTATATGTGTGCGCGGGAGGATCTGGATAAGCGCGTATACACGCGGGTACACGAACAAATTCGCTGATTAGACGCAAGCGAGGATATCGGACGGGCTTTAATATTTATGTCGCTGCAGGCGACGACGGGGCTTTTTCGGTGTATACAGCGATAGGGTGACGACACGGCTGCGACATACACGTAGATGCTGAAGGTGCCGCTCGAGCGTATCGCGTGCGTGCGTATAGCCAGCGTGTTAACAACGGGAGGGAGAGAGGGAGTATTGAAATAAACGATGCGCAAGGATATGTTTAGATGGAGATAAGTGGATTGTGTCTATGGCGCTGGGATAATTGGGGGGCAGCGCTCGCTGCTGGAAATTAGGAAATCGGGTAGGTTGAGTTTTCGGGAGTTGTGTTTTTTTTTCGTATCGATTAACGATAGCGAGGAGCAGTGATGGGATTTGGAAATGGAGAAGTATTGTAAAACGATAGTTTATTGGATGTATAAAAAGGGACGAAGTGGAGTATGGGCTATTTTAGAATAATGAATTTATTAAACTTTATTTTATATTGACAAAGATGGATTTTAGAAAGGTTTATCTCTGCAAACATAGGGCGGGAGTGTCTTCCTTTATCTGAATTACACCTGATCAAATAGGACAGAATATACACATTTGATCATCCGAATAAACTCTACAACAATAGCCAGTTGATTTATTATCTTCATTTCCCCGCTAAAACGACAGATAATGCCTTTTTTATCAGTGTCTCTCCCTCCCTATCTATCTATCTATGCCTCTATCGCATGCACTCGAAAACATTTAATTTCGTAAAAAGCCCTCGAAAGATTTTCAGATTTACAGCAACGATAAAGCCCCATTCCTCCCAACGTGAAATCGCAACCCATATATAGTATACATTACACGTATACACATACCCCGGGTGATATAACGAATGACTTTTTAATCTGTACACAGTAGGCGGATCGCCCGCAATAAAAGTTAATAAAACTAGTATATACCGGGGGTGCACACGTGCTAGCGATCGCTACGCGAAATTAATTGTGAAAAAAAGAGTGCGAGAGAGAGAGA
>JAPYZO010005276.1:1588-15397 GCA_030522905.1 Torymus flavipes | reverse complement strand
CGACGTTTTTTTCTGTTGGGACAGAAGGTGACGGTGAAGTTGAAGTTGAAGAGCGAGGAGTGTTGGTTTTGAATAGTAGATAGGTACGGGATGAATATAAAGACCTACGTCGAGTGCGAGCTGAATATTGTATATTAAACAATTCAAGAATTTCAAATGTAGATGATGTACTCCGGATTAAATAGCGAATCTTCAAGACTTGCAGCACTTTGTATATAGAGCCAGACGTATACCTACGTCACGCACAACTAGAGCGTGAATTTCGACTACGCCCGTGGCCTTTGTTTCGCCGCGCTCTCGCGCTGTTCACTCTCTAAGGACCTTATATATACGAATATACTTTTCACTGGAGCTGGGGGAGAGCTTTGAATACGTTACGCGGATTAGACTTATGTAAATCCATAACTGTAATGTACGTGCAGGGCGGTCATGTACGGTTATTACCTAATTTGACGTAGATTTTTAGGGGTTAACGGTAAACAATTCGATATGTAATTATATTGTTCGCGAGAGATGAATGAATGACGAAGAAACGGGAGCTTTGTTACGCCCGCCATGGCGAAGTGAGTGACTGTGACATATATATTGCTAGAAAGTGGAAACGGCGTGACGTTTTAAATATTGTAAGAAGGTGTTGTTGTTGATTTTACAGTTTGTAACCAACGTGCGTTATTTTGAGTGCTTTGCAGATAAGTAGCGGTGAGACAAAAAATTGTTGTTTAGATACAATAATGGTAAGTTAAATCATCATCTGTACAGTCTAATCGATCCTACAGGCGCCAAGGCTAATTAGACCAAGTAAGCGATCAAAATCAACCTTCATTCACCGAAAAACTATCCCACCAGCACCTCCTTTCATCCTGCCCACCATATCCTTGCATTATACGCGGCAGGTAACGCGGCCACCTGCCTCCCATCCCACCATGTCTCTCTATCTTTCTCTTGCAACCGGGTCACCCCCTACCACCTCTCGAAAGCACTTTTTCCCGGCGCGTGCACTGCTGACCGGCAATGCAGAAATCTGCCTCTCCGCGCGCCTGACCCAGAGAGAGACTCGCTCTCCGATCGCTATATACGCCTAACGGTACCGCGGCGGGAGCGCGGGATTTATCACACAGCGGTGAGCGGGCGTGCAAGGTCGAAGGGATAGAGCGTGTGTCTATAGTGGAGTGTATAGTACACTTGAACCCGCGCCTGGCGGGGCTGCGTGTGAGCGCGCGGGCCATTGACGAAATGCTGCAGTTCGGATATGTGGATGTAGTTAGTGTGTAGGGAGATTGGTTATGTTTATATATATTTAATTTGATTCGACGTGGCTATTAAAGTTTATATCTATACAAGAGCTTTGTTTACACGTTATCAGATTTAAAAAATTTTAAAAACATTTCTTAGCAATGAAGTGTTTTCTATGAAAATTATTGATTTTTTTTTATCAAATTTTACAATAAAAATTTATGTTTATAGTTAACTTTTTTCTTGCACTGAAAGAACCACAACTAGATCGCAACCATGCTTCAAAGAGTTAAATAATATTTATCACAGTTTCACATATCAGTACCTGTTTCCACCAGTAATATAATTGAAAACCTAAACCCTCCATTTCATATAGATAACAGCGTTCTCATACTCGTGGATGATCAAGCCATATTCTCAATTCGACCTATTTCGCTACCCCACCGCGACATTTACACCCCGGGATGGCCAACATCGCCCGAAAAGATGGAAAGTCAGCGATAAAAAATCACCACCCGAGTGTAGTATAGTCTGAGACCGCGAAGAAACCGCGAGAGCGGCGCTCACGGAGTCTTATCTCCCGCGAGAGGATCTCGCGTCACGATCCGCTCTCTTCCTCTCTCTCTCTCTGGCTTTTCCAGCGATCGCCGCTGCGACTAGCTGTAAAAATAACGAAAAAACGTTCCCTTGTCTCTGTTTCTCTCAACGAAGTGTCGTTCGAGAGAGCCAGAGACAGTGACGGAGAGGGAGGGAAAAAGGCAGCGAGCAAAAAGAGGCCTTTTTCTTTTTTTAATGAATGGAACGTTACTCTGTGAGGCGCCTATTTCTCAAGCGAAACGGGGACAGCTAGCGCGACACGGTAAAGGGAAAAAGAAAGGAGAGAGAGAGGAAGAAGGAGAGAAGTGGTAAGATAGAGATAAATATTTATTTAATAAAAATACAGGAGAGAGAAAGAGAGGATTCGGTGAAGGTCCTGGTATTTAAGGGATTTTATAAGTGTATAGAAACCTAATGGTTGGATGAAATGTGAAAAGTACATGGATGCTACAGTCAAGAATAGAAATTTCTTTATAGAGAATGAAAAATACGTTCTGAGCTTCCAGAAAGGACTGTAACAGCGCGTTGTCTCGAATAAATGGAAAAAATGCAACAAATTAAAAAAGTTTCTTTTTACAGTCAAATCATTCGACACAGTTCGACCGAGTTTCCAAGAGTAGTAGCCGGGCTGCTCCCATGACAAAGAAAAGCTAAGCGTCCGCGCTATACGCCGTATATAACATTCGTTAAAAGCCAAAGGGGCAAAGCTGAAGTTTTAAGCCGATGACGTCGTAAAAACAAATAAAATTTTGCAGAATAACATCGCCGTCGACAGACACTACTGCACGGGTGTAAGGAAAATTGCACAACTAAACGCGACGCAGCTGCACCTCGTCGTTTCACAGGTATACATGTACAAAAGGTCAATTTTGAACGCGCACTCGCGCCTTTGTCGATCCTCGTCGTCCCATTACGAAAATTAACGGCGCGCGCTCACGATCGATCAAAAGGGATTTTTTATAACGTTGCGATAATACGTAATAAATATAGCTGATAAGCGACTGATAAAATCACATATATCCTCTCGTGGATGAAAAGTGCAGGGGTTTATTTTGCGAGGCATGGTGTAACGTGTTTGGTATGGCATTTTAATATTTTCCATGAACGCGATATGCGAATTTCAGCGCGGGAAGAGCTTTTCGGTGCTCGAATATTTAACGACGATAATAATTATTATTGCGCGGAGGATGTTGGCCGCGACGCACCGTTTTTTGAGCACTGTATTTAATGAGAGTAATTTATGCGCGAGCGTACGTCTGGTAAAATAAATAAACACGTGGACGTGCGTGTGTGTGTTATACGTGCGCGAAAATAATTCGCGAATTTAGGTGTTTCGTAGACGACCGTATAATGTTAATTGAAACCGAGGGGCTTGATGGTTGAATGGGATTATTGGGGCGAAAATCGTCGATTGCGAGCGGTAATTGGAGATTTTGGGGTCGGGGAATCGTTTTGTTTATATAAATTCATTTTAGCGGCGCTTGTTTATTCTGGATATACAGGATTTACGCTGCAACGTATACATATTTAGTATTAAAAATATATTTTTCTTCGTACCAGTTTCGCTAATTCAATAACAACAAAATATTTCAGCAAATACGTCGTAACGTCACAATATTGATTTCATTCGAATGTTAAAAAAAAAGGAGTAAATGTTAATCACGAAATACGCTCAAATAAAACGAAATAACGAACTTCGGAGATCTTTGAATCCCCATCGGACGGCACAAAACGGTCATCACCAATACTAAACCTCGCGGGAAATGCTCGCTCTCTATATACCTGTATGCAAAAGGAAAGTATTTTCATCAAGGCGAGGAGCATTTACACGCCTCGGAGGAGAGAGATAGACGAGGAAAAGAGGACGAGAAAGAAAGCGGGCAGTGCCGCGTGGTGGGGCAAAGTAAGAGAAAGAGAGAAGGAGCGGGGCAAATAAATAATCGGTACAATAAAGCGAGCGCGCGCGAGCGAGAAAGGCACAGAGCAGCAAGTTCTTTCAATTAAAAGATAGAGGGACACGGCATTATTAATTGGATCATTTTTTAATGCGTCGCGCCCTACACCGAAAAAGAACCTCGCCGGCGGGAGATTGAAAATATGCTCGAGTTCGGGAGAAAATTAAATTTGTCCAAGAGGTGAATTTTCGAAAGAGTTGGTTAAATTTTCAGATGAAGTTTGCGAAATCTTAATTTCGTAACGTTGAGACTGCCAGTAACCCGCAGGGTCTTAAATAGATCAGGATATCGAGTTCCCGTCGAAAAGGTAGAAAATATCGCGGGGAAAAGCGCAGCGAACTTTTTGAGAAGAAAAAAAAAGGAATTGCAATTTTACAGAGGAAAAACGCCAAGATTTTGACAGATCGCGCGTTCCCCTCAAAATAGCACGAGCTCTCTCACTGTCGGATTATATTTTATGCTAACGAGATTAAGGGTCATTCCGAAATTATATCTGTCCGCTATACCGAGGCGAACTCGCGCTACCTCCTTGCAGCTGTCAAAAGATAACTTGATTCTTATATTAATTATAATTTCATCACACCTATACATCCAAATCCTATATATTCCCTTCTATTTTTGCACGACAGCATATCTCATCCTTCAAAAAAAGAAAACCCTCTCTTTCCGCGTCAATCGAAGAGGAAGTACGCGCGATAAAGGGGGATAATTACAAGCGGCGTACAAAGGAGGAGGAAAAATTGAACGGAGAGAAAGTCAGGGCGCCAGAGAATAAAGAGAGGAAGCGGCGTCGGCGAGCACGAAAATGCAACGCAAGAAGTAGTCCTAATTTCTGTCGCGCCTGTACCGTACGGCATAACAGTACACTGCATTCCGAGTGCCCTTCGTATATATATACACCTCGCGCTCTACTATCCTTCGGTGGGCTTTTTGCGCTCCTTTAACGTATAATTCCCTCTCTCTTTTACACGGCTTTCGTGCGCTCGAGTTGCCGTACGTAAGTACGCACGTATATATACGTTCTCCTTTGCCCTACTGCGCGGGCGCACAATTATCATTTGAGTGAGCGCTGCACGCACGCGCGTCTCTTTCTCTTTCCTTCGGCGCGTACGTATATGCGTTGCGTGTAGGACTGCAACGGGGGTTAGAGGAGGAAGGTTAATTCGCGTGAATAATATGGGCAAGATGATGAACTCACGTGGAGGCCAAGTTCGGTGGCATTATGGTAGCGGTAGCTGACGTGACTGTCCGGGGTACTCACCTGGAACATAAAAGAGACGAGAATGGTTAATTTATAAGCGTTGTGTTTTGTCATCTGCAGATGTGAATCATTGGTTAGCTGAGATGTTAAAGAGTAAAAGAGTTATCATCGTAGCCCTGGTTAGACATATCCCAAACATTCGGCAGAGGTCAATGAACTTTCTTTTTGGCTAATTATACGCAACCCAAAAGAATTAGCAAAAGAGATACACTCGCAACACAAAAACAGAACTCAAAACCATCTCTCGGCTTTTCACTATACCTCTATAGTCACAAACCACCTGAAACATCTAAAAGAACCCGAAATTAGTGTATATCGCGGCGTACAAAACACGAGAACGGGCGTACCTACATACGGGAGTTTACAAACGCGCCCCGCGAGAAAACGAAACGAAACGTGCATTACACGCATACACACGCTTTCTTTTCTCGTCCGCTCCGGGACGAGCAGCACGCTAGTTCTCGTTTCAGAGCGAGCGAGGGAAGAGAAAGGAGAAGGCACACACGTGTACTTATATACGTGTGCGGTGTGTGTACTGAGGGAGAGAGGAAGAGAGAGAGAGAGAGAAAGAGGGAGATGTGTGTATATATATATCAATTTCTCTCGCACTACATTCGAGCGGCTCTCCTCTTTTCTTGCATTTCCTCACACAGGTTTTGCCGCGCTCATGTATTGTATGAGGGAAAACAAGAGGGAAAGAGGTTGCGGGGAAGGGTCAGTATGGATATGATTTGTTAAGTTAACACGATGGTATCGTTTGAAAGAAACATGATATAATCACTGGCCACTGTTACGTGCGTTCCGATAAAACGTTGCCAATCGTTCCAACAATTTCGCAATTATTTTACCGGGACGAGTTATATAAATCCATGGCGACGTTGTATTAACGCAAATACACCTCTTTTACTACGTTTTTCCCTATAACAACTGCTGGAATTGTCGTCATCGTTCAAAATTTACATACAACAACAACAACAACAGCACTTATATCGTTCTTTAAAGTTTGAAAACAAACTTGTCATCCCTCGTCTTATCTCTCGCACATACACATAACTGTACCTGAGACACCCAATATTCTCTTTTCCCGACCTCGAAACATCGCCTCGACACATATACAGCTGGGAGGAGAAAATTCCTCCTCCTCGTTTCTCCATCAGCCATCCTCGCTCTCACCGATATCCATCGTCGAGCGCGCGACTTTCCTTTTCGCAGTTTTCGCGCTCGCGCGCACGGGAAAGTCGCGGGGCTCTCTCGTGTCATTGGCTAGAGCGCCCGGCAGCACTTTCTATAGCCTCTCCGTCTCTCTCTCTCTCTTTTTTCCTTCGCGCATGCGGGAGGAGCATGAGGAGGACAAGAGAGAAAGGAATTTCTCTCCTGCATTCGCGTGCATACCGCGAGAGACGTTTTCACCATTTTCGCGAGCGAGAGAGAGAGAGAGAGAGAAACGAACAAACGAGCGGCTGGTTTTTGTTCGTATAGATGGACAGTGACTGCTCGGTTGAGGAGAGAGTGGACGATGGATGGGATTCGCGTTGGGAAGTTGGAGGAGCGACCGTGTGGTTGGAAGTTTTTATATAGAGATAAGCGGTTGGGATTAATAAGACTTATTTCCCAATATTACAGTTGTTCATTAATGGTAATCGAGAAATATTAAAATAGATGTATATATCTGTGAAGTTGCAATGTAATAATTTTTTTAGATATTTTCATGTGTATACACCCTCTGATCCTCTCTCCCACACATTCAATCTGAAAGCAAAAGTTAAGCTGCCTTGAAAAAACTTAATTATGATATAAAATGTAAGGATGTAATACATAATGGAAATCTGATGGGAATATGAAATTTTGTTTATATGGATTATTTAATGTAAAGGTAAGTTAAATGTCATATTTATTTTTTCGTTACAAATACATTTCGTACGTGTGAGTAACTTGAAATTGCATTAAATTTAATATAATTTTTCAGAATTCTTTAAAAATTGAAATCTCGTGTATATTTGAAGAAAATTCACTATACCCGAAACAACTATAAAACTATATAAAATTTATATTAAACCTCTCTCATACAACATTCTAAAACTTTAACCGCGAAAACAACAGCCCCGTTACCAACCTTATTATTACAATTCATTTCGTTCCGCGCTCGCGCAAACTTCCCTCCCGCAAAAACACTTTTTGCAAAACGCGCTCCGACCGAACGCGTTATTTAAATGCATTTTTCCCTTTTTCTTCCTCCCTTCCCGCGGGAAAACCCTCGTCGCCCCCGCGCGCGCGCGTTACAATGTCGAGCACACACGCGCGCGCAGATGAAAAGGGAAAGAGGAGAGATAGAGCGAAGGTAGTAGTAGTTACCCGGGCAAAGGAGAGGGAGAGAGGGGAAATAAAAAAGGGCAAACGAATTTCTCTCTTATATTATGCCCGCCATACTAGAAACTATCTCATTTCTTTCTCCCCCACCGCGCCTCGCCCCTTTCTTCCGTTTCCTGCCTTTCTCTTACCTCGTCCTCTCTCCCGCCTCGCTTTTTCCTATTACTTTATTTTTCGTTCGCCCCCTTTTTCTTTCCTCTCTTTCTCTCCTTTTCTTTCTATTTCTCCTCCACTCCTATACGCATATTTCCGCCATTTCATAATTTTTCTCGCTCGCGTATACACGCTTTTCGACGCGACGGCGCGCGCGGGAAAAAATCCTGTCCTGCATTTTTCATCCTCTTTTAATGGGAATTCGCGTTTCTCGACGAAGCTTCAACATTTCTTTCCTTCCTCTCGCTCTCTTTTTTTTAATATATAAATATACACGCTACGCTTCTTTGCGCGGAAATCTTTGCGCCCGCGCGAATTATAATCCCGCGCCCGCTCGCGGATTGAAGTGGCATTCCTCGTGTTTTCTTTCTTTCGTACGCACGTAGTCTCTCTCCGTTGTTGAATATTTTTAATGACTTCGTTACGAGGATTAAAGGGCTTTAATCGCGAAAGTTGCCAAAGTAATTTGTTTAAGCGCTCGCGCGCGAGGTGAAGGTGCATATATGCTAACTATGGAATCTAATGGAAACATGCCCGGAAGTTTGAAGACTCACAGCTGCAGCGCACGCGTACATACATATAGATGTATATATAAAAGGGATATAAGCTCGCTTCTGTATGCGTCGTTGTGCCGTGACCCTTTGACCAATTTGCGTCAACGGAATTGTAACGAAGCGTTGTCTTCGCCTCACGATCTAGCCATTCCTATATATATACATATATTGAAAATGTCGAATGGCGAATTCTCCATTCTCAAAAATCTGTGAAAGGAATTCAATTGGTGAAATTCGCAGAATAAAGAACCGTTTGCGTTGCAAACTGGGCACGCGCGGATTCCGAGTGAAAAGCCAGATAGAGAGAGCACACAGAGCGTTCGCTGCCTTCTTCGTTAAATCCAAAAATTTGGAGATCTCCAATTGTTATCCCAGAAGCCTGTATCGTTATGTTTGCAATAGTGAACAACGCTTTTGTAAATTCAAAAATATCGATATACTGTGAAAAAACGCGTTTTTGAAAGGTTATACTGTATACGTCTTGTATAACATGTTGCAATTTTTACATTTGATTAAACCTATCTATTTTTACCACGTGCGTCGAACCCTCTGCGTTACATTTTGAAGTAAAAGAGGGTTCACACACACGTCGATCACTCGGACCGTACGAGTAAGTTTTCACATACCGACATCCCTGCCTGTACACCCTCATCAAAACTCTAAGGACAGAAACGTATATAGTGTCTACAACATTGTGCAACATCTTGGCAAGTCGGACCACAGCTCAAAGTTTGTTATTTAACTATAATTTCCTTAGTAGAGCGCGCAAATTCGAAAATTCACCACCATATCCAATATCCACTTTACTTCGTCCCTCTCTTTTCCGCCACGTCTTCTCCACTTCGTCTGAGCCTGCACCCTCCCCATCCATCTTTCCCTTCTCTCTCTTTCCATCCATCCTCCACCCGTGAGGGAAAAAGTCTCTCCCTCTTTTCAACCCCCGCTCAAGGTCGCACGTGGACGCGTCGCGAGTGCGAAAAAAGCGAGAGCGTAGGGGGAGGGAGCTGCTTCTACCCCTCCGCTCCCCAGCTTTTCCTCCCGCACGTGCGAGGGAAGCTACGTGTGTGTGTGGCTACTGCTTCGCTCGGCAGTTTCGTAACGATATATATTAGAGTGGCTGGATTTTACGCGTGCGCACGTGTTTATTTTGGATATGGCGAAATCTTGCAGATTTTTTTCGAAACAGGGTGGTTGGAGTGAGAGAGCAGCTTTATAATTAATGCGGATGATACTGGGAAAATTTGTTTATGTGAAAGATACACGCGCGCCTTTTTCTAAACACACTATGCGCAGCTTTATATTCCGCCTCCCCGAAAGCTCCTGTTATTCAGTTCATTACCGTTAGCAGTCGTATAATTGGAACGTTGAGGGAGAGAAAAGCGCCCTGCACCCTCCTAAACACTGCGTTTTTCTGCGCTGTTGCCAAAAAAGGCACAAATTAACAACATCACAAATCGAAGACGTGCGCTCTCTCGTGCCATCGAATTTCAACAAAAACCATTCGTACCACCCTCCACCCTTCGTTCCTCATTATCCTTCTCTCTCTTCTTTTTTCCTAATCTCTCCCTTCATTTCCCGAAGCCATCGTCATCTCTCTACCTCTCTCTTTCTCTCGCGCAAGCTTACTTTTTTCCACTTTTTGCGCGCCATTGTGCTCTTCCTCTTTCCTCCTCCATTTTTACCCTCTTCCATCTCGCGCGTTTCGTTTTGCTCGCCCTCTTTGTTTCCTTTTTCGCTCTCTCCCCACCCCCCTGCGTTCATTACGTTTGCTCCTCCGACTACGCTCTTCCACCTCCTCCCCATCTCGGAAAGTAGTTTGCCCTCCTCCTCCCTTTCTAACCTTTTTTGCTCTCCCCCGTCTATCTCTCTCTCCCTCACTCGTCGTTTCTCGTCTTTTGCCCCTCTCTCTCGCTCTATATATCTATCGCGCTATATAGCCGTTCTCTCTCTCTCGCTCCCCTTATCTCTCGAGTTTCTCATTGTCTGAAACGGCCATCTGTCCCCGGCCTTTTTCATCCTCTCTCTCTCTCTCTCCCTCTCTTCTCCGCCGCCTCCGCTTTCATCCCTTCGCTCTTTCTCCCTCTCTCTCTCTCTATCCCCGGCACAAAGCGAAGCCTCTATCTCGCTCTTTCTCTCCCTCTCTTTCTCCATCCACCCTTTCCGAGGACGCCGCGCTTCTTCTCTCTTCGCTCTTTTCTTCCCCGACAGCACAGCTCGCGCGCGCTTGTCCCTTGTATTTTCTCTCTCCCTCTCTTGCTCCCTCCCTCTCTCTCTCTTTCCTACGTTTTCTTGCCTCACTCTTATATACATCCACACAATTTTACACACACACATCGTGCTCTCTGGGTATATGCTTTTTCCCGCACGCTCGCAGATATCTTATATAGGGAAACTCGAAACCGGAGCGCGCGCACATTGCGAGGATCCTGAACCGCTCTACTTCTTTTTTGCTCTCTCTCTCTCTCTCTCTTTCATCTTTTTCCACGTTCCCCGGCACACCACTCTCCGTTCCTTAATGTATTTACGCGCGTATACTTCGCTCGCTCGTTTTTCCCTCCAAATGGCTGCCGCATAGATATAGGTAGGTATGTGTGCGGGCACGAAAAGTTTGAAAGAGCGCGGGAGTGTAGCGCTCGCCAGCTCTTTGTGCTGCGCGGCCGATGAAAATCTTGACGGTTTTCCCCGAGAGTTCTTTGTGCGAGCTTCGCGCGCACTGTAGAGCGGCGTTAAATGGCGCGATTGTCATTTTAAGGTCGTCCCGAGTGAATTTTTGGGGCCGGCCCGAGAAGAATCCAAAGATCTTTAATGTCGCGTTGTAAGTAGTGTATAGCGAGAAATGAAAAGTATTATGTAGACCGAGGTGCAGTTCGCTATTAAAGATTCGCCAGTGGGATATATATGAAATCTCCGATGAAATGGGAAACTTTGTGACAGCGAGTGTCGTATGATTTTATTCTCATCCGGTACTATTATAGATATACCTGACAGTGTATTTTTAAATATAATTCTTTGTATAACACGTTGACGTAGATTTTTATCTTTATATCGAATAACAATTCAACATTATCAAGCATGAAAGTAAAAATACTTCTTGAACTCTCCGCCCTTATTAGTTTGCGATCGATCCGTACAATTATAATCCTGCAAAAACTATATATGCAAGGAGCCGGTGCTGCGCGCGCAGCTCATTACGCGCGGTATTAAAAATTTCCAAACTACCTCCTCCCTCGCGAGAACGAAACCGAAAAACAAAAAGTAATCTCCTCCGCGCGTATGCGCGCCATTACACTAATTAATTTTTTACATAATGCGCGGAAACAAAGCCAGCTTGGACCGAGGAAACTCTAATAAATCCAACCCCCCATGGAACGGCGAAGTAAAAAATATGATACTACTCCGCGGGAGAGAAAGAGGGAGAGAAAAAGAATAATGAAGATACAGACAAAAAGGCGAGAGGCAGAGAGACAGAGAGTATTGCCGCTGTTGAAGAAATGGACGAGAGAAAAACCAAAAAATGGACGAAGACAGCGGCGATGGTGAGTCAGTAGAATCAAAGTGACGCGTATAAAGTCCGAGTGAAAAGAGATGACGATTTCCGCTAATTAATAGGCCACGCGGAGGCGTGCAAGTCGCCCGCGAAATTCGAATAATCGTCTGGTCGCGAGCATCGGCGTTCCCGCTCTTTTGTGTTTGTAAACACAGCTGCTACGATTGCGCGCTATCTGACGTCTGCATGATGAAAGAAGCGATTAAATTTACTAAGGTCTTTGCCGTTTTCTATAATAACCCCTGGCTGATTGAATAATTATAATAATGAGCCGCCGCGCCGAGACGATAACAGTTTCATTATATTCGTCTTCTTAGCGTATTCGAAAAGGAGATCGCGAGGCGCGCGCTCTTTAGAAAATCGCACTGCTATATCATTACGCTCGATCGCGGAAAAACGTGCTATCTTCGTTGATGCTTACTTATTCACTTCCTCCTCTCGCTCGCTTTTAATGAAACGGCTATCCCTCGCGCGTCTTTTTTACCATAAGTATATATTGTACAAACAAAGTAATTTTTTGTAGCCTAAAAACGACTGACCCAACGTGTTCGCGCCGTTACCTTCTACTTGGAAAAATTACTTCGACCCCGGCGTAGGTATTATAGGTCCTTCTTCTCCTCCTCGCTTTTTCTCCCCCTTTCTCCGGTTTTTCTCGCTCACTCCGTCTTCCGCACCCTCGCGCGAAGAAGAAATTTCAAGACGACGGGAATTTTTGCCCGCTGCTGAAAATCGATGCTGACTTGCACGTGAGAAAGAAAGAAAGAAAGAAGAGAGGAAGACGAGGGTTTTGTACGCGGGCGGCGCGAGCGGTAAAAGTGAAAAGAGACATCGGGGCCCCCCGAATCGTCCATCTTTCGCTCCGACTATTTACCGTCCGCGTCCGTCCTGCAGCGCCTTCTTCTTTTTATTCATTTTTTACGCTTATCTCCGCTTGGCTCTAACTTTTCTAGGATGCGATCTCGCGCGCCGCGGCGGCTATCTCTAGTTGAATCGGCCGCGTCTGTGCGTTATTTCGAATTTATATGTAAAAGCCGCGGTATCTATGCGCGCAGAGAGTTAGCGTATATTAATTGGTAATGGTTGAAGAAGCTCTGATTCTTTCGACGATTGTAACGGTAGAATAGGGATTCTACTTCTTTTATAAACACGCAAATGTACTATATAACTAGCGAAGTAAGTTTTCACGTGTAGAATCTAGCGGAACGGGAAAATCGTGCAGCGAGAGTTGGGACTTCAAAGGAAGCGCGCAAAATTACGAGGAGAAGTTTTCTAACTTCGGAAAAGAGTTTATTTTCATAGACTTTATACGGTGTGTATCTCGGCAGCGGGTCTAACTATCGCGAGCGTATGTAGGTAAGAAGGCGCGCGAACAAGAAAGGCAAGAAAGGTGCAGGCAGGCAGGCAAGCAAGCGACTGATAAGTCATGGCAGAGGCGCTTTCTATTCCAGTCAATAATAGTCGGCATTAATATACATTACTTTTTGCACAGCCAGTACTACTACTAGATAAATTCATCAACTGCAAATATCATCGTCGTCGTTGGCTCGCATTATATATTATTTGAAAAATTCAACGCCCATTTCTATGCATATATACGCATTTGAAAAAAAAAGAAATATTTCTCTCACTTGAAAAAACTTTTTACTACTGCTGCTGCCAGCGCTCAAAGCTCACTCGCGTCTCTCTCTCTCTTTCTCTCCTCTCTTTTTCCACTCTATCCTCTCCCATCTGCATATTACACACTCGCGCGTATGACCCAATCACTTTAACCATCTTGTTCCATATATCCGCGCGCTCACTACTACACACGTATCTTCATGCCGTACGCACACGCGTGCGCGCACAAATGCGCGTTTTCTCTCTCTCGTCCCTCTCTCATTTTCCTTCAATGACGCATCGCCCTCTCTTTTTTCCATCGGCGCAGTTTTCCACTCCTTTCTCTTATTAAATGTGTGTGCGGCTATGTATGTGCGAGTATAAGCGCGCTCTCCTCGCGTTTTCCTGCGTGCTCTTTGTCTAGTGTCGCTCCCTCGCGTCCTCTATCTTAGTACGCGCTCGAGTGTGTGTGTATGTAGGAGAGGCATGAAACGATGCGAGAAGATAGATGGATGTGGAGGGGAAGAGAGAAGGAGAGAGAGAGAG
>JAPYZO010005275.1:0-16049 GCA_030522905.1 Torymus flavipes | reverse complement strand
CTTACCCTCTCTACCACTCCTATCCACCCAAGACTATACACCGTACAATCTCGTATATACATATAGAACCGGGGGAAGAACCGCAAGCGAGCGATAGCCGACAAACTGCACTGTATTCCCGGCGCGGATGGCTAATAGCTCGTATAGCTCCGCGCGCGCCCCGTCGATAGAGCTAATAGCCGCTGGCGCGGCCGAATTCCCCATGCAAACGCCGCGCGCCGAAGTAGAGTGTGAGAGTCGGGGGAATTATACGCGCGCGAGCGCAAAGGTAAAGGCGAAGTCGATTCGACGATCGATATTTCATCAGAGGTTAGAGAGAAGGCGGCGGAACGCAGCACAGCCCGCGGCGTTTGTTTTATGAAATGTACTGTTATGAGTAGATTTTGGCCGTTTGCGCGGGGACTGATTATTGATTCTGAGAGGTTGTCGTGCGTTGGATTTGGTATACTGGTGGGGGTGGGTAATTGGTTGTGGTTAGTTGGGGATTAAACGGACAATGAATTAAGTTTCTTTTGAAAAATGATTTTTTCACAATTTTCTTTATCATTTTGACAATTACATACTTTGATTACCCTTTGTACCTATATCTAATTTTTCATATTTTTTGGTTTATAACAAAGAACAAACCTACCATACGCTATTATAATAAAATTCTAATAAACAAAAATATCTAAAAACCCTTCCTTCCAATCAATACGTCCATCTAACTCATCACCACAACAAAACCTTAATTGCGCCGAACAGCGCGAAACAAGCGAACAATAACAAGCCTCGTAACTCTCTCTCCTCTCCTCATCATTCTACTTTTCTCACACGTAACCCGTGCCACAGATAAGCCGCCCAAACAAACAGCCCACGCGCATCCACTCGACCGCTTGAATTAGGATTCGAGCGTGCGTTCGCCGTTACGCACTTTTCTGCATCTTCTTCTTCTCCTCCCTTTTCTCTCTCTATTTCTCCGTAGTCCCCGGGATTTATATAAAGGCGCGATTTTCCGCTGTGCTGGCTACCGAGCATCATCCAACGTGGGTGTACGTACGTATGGTTCAACGAGCGATTGTTTCGCGAACATGGGAGGATGGCGTCGTCGTTGTCGGGGAAACGAATTGTTGTGTCGGCTGCGAGTCTGCTACCTGTCATAACGCTGGGAACCGTGAACTTTTGTTTCGGGTTCGTTGAATGGAGAACTTTGCTTTTTTGGTTAATTAAGAGGTTCACCTTGAACTTGCTGTAATACTTTTGAAGGATATTTTTCTATTCCGGAATGTATTATCTATATATAAAGTTAAAACCGTGGGCCCGAATGCGTATGAATATTTATATCAAAGACTAGAATCTATAGTATTATACAGTGCAAATAATAAATTCAACGTTTTGTTAAGAATATATTTATTTATTTAAATTAAACGGACGATTTCGTCCAATGCAAATAAGTATAGATGAGATTCGGTAGACGCCAGAAAAGGTACTAAATAGTGAAAAACAAAACAGATAATTTAGCATACTAAGTGAATCTACATTAAATAAATCAACATTCTGATCAGACAATAGATTCGTTGTACGCAGAGCCTAAAACTACGTTCTTGAATCGGCGGATTGACATGGCGTGTTGGGTAATTGCGAGCAAAGAGTTCCAAAATCTCTGCAGCCTTGGCACAGGCAAGTTAAATGTAAATGAGGAGCCATGCGTATTCTCCTGAATGACTAATAATTGCTAAATATTTTGAGTTTCTTAATAAATATAACTAATATAGTTCTTAAACACACCTTAATGTAGCTCATTCTATTGATACAACGTTATGCATGCATACCGTCATCAAAGAACAAATAATTTTGCAATCCATATAATTTACATAATTTCAAAAGTAAATACCGATAATAACTTAATACGATCCCCTTTTACAATTTTAATAAATACCACATAGGTATATATTATATTTTAAAAATAATATCTCAATTGCATAGTACCACCCACACATATAGCACACCCGCACCTCAATTCCGACCACAAATAAAATCATTATAAAGCCGACGTTGAGGCCCACAAAGGACCTGCCGATACCGCACTTTCTCATTATCCATCACGAAAATCCTGCCCTAATAATCCCAGAGCCGGGGGCCGGGAAAATGACACTTTCGGCCTCTCTCAAAAGGCACGAGAGAGGCCGGGAGAACAGGCGCAGCAGTAATAATCGATCCTGCGGAAACTTCGCCCCGAGCGAATTTATTATTCATGGGATAATGAGAGGAGGGAAAAGCCTTCTCTCTCTCTCTCTCTCGTGGCTTTTGTTTCGTGCTGCTGGCACGCTAAAATTACGCGCGTTTACCTACCCGGCGTGTGTTGCGAAAAAAGAGAATCGTTCGCTCGCCATAACATCGTTGAGGGGGACTCGCGAAGTGATTATGAGGAATTAACGCCGCGTGGTTTAATCTGCGTATTGTGCGACGGAGGTATTACGATGGCTTGTGAGTTTTAGTCGGTTAATGGTGGCCGATTAGCGCTGGATTTATACAACGGAGTGAAAGTTGCGTGAATTCGAAATTTGCCCTCGAAATGATAAAGAATTAATTTGTTTGAATTTGAATGCTCTATTGTATTGAATAATCGAAAGAGAAGGACAAATAGACAGGGGGACGGGGGGACTTTATATACTTTATACACTTTCTCGTACGGATTACTCTATTAGGCCTGTGAGAAAGAAAGAGCTAAATAAATCGTGCCGGCATCGCGAAACCCCCGGGGCGGCGTCCTCTCCTCGCGCGCGCGGGAAAGCCGATGAAAGCAGCTCTCGTGCCGTATATATATATACACACATACAACCAACTCTATATACCGCGGTCGATATATATACACGTTAGAGTAGAACGGTATATATACGCGAATAGGGTGCGAGAAAAAAAGGGGAGCGCGTGTAATACGCCCGCCTGCGTAATAATTTAATGGGCCGCGAAGGAAAAAAAAATGCGGGACCGTTTTATCGGAATAAAACGATTTTGCCGTACCGGGAATAATTATTCGTCGCTTTTGCGAATAGGATGATTGTCGGTGCATATATACGTGCGTGTCTTTGAGAGGGGAAATAATATAAGAAGTGAGAAAAAGAGTTGGGTGTGTCTACGCGCGGAGGCTGTTTCTCAAGCCCGTCCTAATGTCTTTCGCGTGGCGTTTATTACTGCAAAAAACAAACACGGCAGCGCGCACTTGCAGAGTAAACAGAGCTAGAATAAGTAAAGTCAGAGAAATCACTCGATTTTTTTCCCTTATCATCGTGTGCGTGTTGTTTGGCGCGTTATTAAAAACGCTCTTTTTCTATACGTTCGTATCTGAACGGCAGCTTATTACAAAAGAATTTCTATAACCTCTCTGCAATTATTCGCGCGAGTGGAAGAAGAAAGTGTCTCTCTAAATTAAATCTGCGCTACCAGCAGCGTTCTCTCTCTCTTCTCTCGACGATAACCTCAACTCACTCCGTAGCGGCGACAGCAGCAGCAGCAGCAGCAGCGTCGTCGTCTTATTTATCCCTAATGAGGGCGAAATTCCGGTGGCCCGGGCCATTCCCATATCCTCGCGCTGACTTACTCTTTCGAAAAAGCACAAATTGTAACCCGAAACCACTCTCTGCTACCGCGAGCGCGCCATAACCGTCGTGCGGCGCTCTGAAAAATGGCTTTCCTCGTGCGCACTCGAGAGAAAAGAAAGCGCGCGCGCGCGCGCACGCGGGCTCACAAAGGAAAACAAAAGAAGTCGCCGAAACAAAAGTATGCGAGAAAGAAGAGGCAGCCAAATGAGGCACAAGAGAGGAAGAGGAGAGTTTTCGGGCTAACGGGAAGAAGGGCCGCGCGTAACGAGAGCGAGTCGATTGCTGTCATAAACATCGGCGAGGGCGATTGAGCCGTCGCCGCGCGTGCGCGGCTACGTGTACGAGTCTCTTTGTGCGAGAGAGCTGCGTAGCTTTGGGATTGTGGATACGAGGAAAAAAAGAAGAGAGAAGAGAGAGGAGGAACGAATGTTTTGGGATTATTGCGGTGGCAGAGAGGAGAAGGTATTTTAATTAGGGTGGGCGAGGTGGAATTTGGAGAAAAACAGCGCTGTAAGTAGAGCTCGAATGGGAAGAGATGGGTTTTGAATCGGTGTACCTGAAAAAAGTCTATAGGTGCCTGGAATTGGGATATAATCTCTGGTAGCGATGGGTTCGTTTACGTTGTAAGGAAACGGTTCAATAAAGTGTATATAGAGGTTGCGGATCTGGAATGGTTATTTAATAAGTTTTCAGTGTCTGAAAAATGTATTGTACGTTGAAGTTTTATTGCGCACTAAACATTCTTGTTCTGATAATGTCTCAAGATAAATAAAAGTATAAAATAAAAAGTATTTCGTCCGATTCACAACAATGTCACAACTCAATCGACTACAAACTATTTAGATTCGAATCTAAAGAGACAAGCGCTCAAAATAAAAAAGGACAACAACTCGATCGGCCATCGTTACATCACCGCATTATTGTAAATCACGGGTCGCCCGACGTCGGCAAAGCCCACAGCTTTCTTTCATCTTCCGCCCGAGCAAAGTTCACCTTTCTCTCCTTTGCTATCTCTTAAATCGCATCTCGAAACGGTGCTGTTTTTATCGACACACACACGCGCGCGCTCTCTTTCTCTCTCGGCATCGTAAATATCGGGAAAATTGAGCGGTGCGAGGAGCTCTCTCCCTCTCTCTCGTGTTAAACCTCCGAAAATCCCACCTCGGAGGCGCTTTAATGAGGGCACGCGACGATTGAGACGTTAAGCGAGCGAGCACGCGGATTAATAAATTGAGCGGAATCGAATCGGGCCTTTTAGTGCGCGAGCGCGTTCTTTGGATTCTTAAGGCATGTGTGTGAGTATATGGGATGAAGGAACCGTGAAATACCGAATTTCGATCGATATTTTTCACGCTGGCGTTTATCTGCGCGCTAAATTGTAAGAGCCGAGTGTTTATGGGCGAAGCTGTACTTAGGTGGGAATATTGATCGTGAACGAGATATAAAATGTTTATGAATTGGGGATCGAAGAGGCGTTTGGTGGAGTAAGAGAGTGTCAATTCATTAGTGAGGGTACAGTTAGGTACACGTGTTTTACAATATTGTATGGGAGTTGCAAAAAACGTTTAATATACTTTACTTTGCCGTTTTATTTGTACTTTTTGTATTGAAACAAACTTACTTATACTTTTAGAGTATTTCAAATAAAGTAACGACTGAGCTCAGAAATATATCATTGTATTCACACAGGTCGAGGTTTATAAAAAACATACATACGATAGCACTTCCACAAACATTAGACACTTGACTATATTTCCAATCCAATTAAAGCAATAATTATCACCGATAAGATACCGGCAACAACACAACCGCCTCATTTGCAAATAATACCCCATCGACACTCTCCCAACCGATAACACGTATAGGCAAAAACAAAATACCGTCCCGGTAGATTTTATTTGCCAATTAAGTATTTTACAGCACACCATTCGAAAGTGCGAAAGAATTTCCACCGATAACCGCGCGCACACGCTATATTAGTCCGGTTTTTCCCTCTTCTCGGCGGCGAATTGAAACGTCCCCGTGCACATATACGCGGCACGTCATAGAGTGCGAAATTGCGCTACGTGCCGATGCGGGATGGCGCTGCGGGGCTGGAGCTATAGATGATAGGAAAAAATCCGTAATTAGAAAGGAGATAGGAAATGGTGGCGTTATAGAGGTGCGAAGGAGGAAAAATGTTTATGTTTTAGTTGGAAAAGTAAAAGTGTTGCTCATTAAATTACAGGCTATAATATATGATGTGTTGAATAATTATTGCTGTTTAAATTGTAAGGCTTCCCGTGGCGAAGGGAAAAAAAAGCCACGCGTTTGTCTGACTAATTTAGTCTATTACTACTAATACTCTATTTCTATTTTTGTGCTTAGGCGAGTGAAAGTAATAGACACGATGCTTTCACTTTAAAAATTTTAGTATGTAATTTTAACACTAGGTTTGTTAGATATATGATCATGATCGTAATTTAGGTTTAGTCAAAAATGGTCATTTTAAATTAAGAATTTTATTATTTTACTACATAGAAAATAAAGTGTTTCCATAACAACGCATATAGATACATTCGCACCTCAAAGAAATCAAAACACAATACCAAATGAAAATTCCCATTCACAGCCGTCATATCCCAGCGCATTTTCACAATACCCACCTAATGATCAAGATCTCTAACCGTCACTTACGAAACCGATCAAATTTCGCTCTCTCTCTCTCTCTCACACGTGCTCGCCTAATAGCGCCGCTCACATCCCAATTTTTACAGCCCAACCCCGTTCTTCATCTTTCTCTCGCTCGCTCAAAGAAAAGCGAAAGATTAATCCGGAAAGCGGCGTTGCACGACGACTACGGCGACTATGACAAATGTGCGCGCGCGCGCTCGCGAGAGAGAGAAGAGACGAGACATAGACGCACCCATTCCTAACGAGCGCGCGGCGCCGATTATTAACCGCGTGACTTACGTCGCGCTATTAGCGCCATTGTCTTTATTGGAATACGAATGGGGTATATAAGGGGGGGATGCTGATATGGGAGGGAATTAACGAGGTTGGGAGATCGTTAGGTGCTAGTCGAAGGTCGTAAAAATGAGGAGGTGTGCGTTCGTTCTTCTTGCGTGTATAGTAGTCCCGGTGCGAGAGTGACACTCGCGTGAACGCAGCGGGTGTCGCTGCCTGGTGAGAGCGCGAATTAGAAGAGGCGAGTGACTTGGTGTGGGTGGATGCTGTTGTGTTGAAGAAATTCCTAGAGAGGTTTGAAGCGAGAGTGAATGGATATAAAAGGGTTTAAGATATATAATAGGTATAATAAATGTGGTTTTTATATATTTGATGGGAAAACGCTTTTACAAACAACATGACATTGCTTTACAAATATATACAATTACAAAAATCCTTTTCAATTCTTGGAATACATCAGTATAGTATTTATTGTACATCAATTCTGTTAAATAAATCCTACGTCAACCCCCATAAAAAAGCCTCAGCCACATGCCAAATTCGACTCTTAAACATTCACCAAATCACCCCTTCACTCGATGCTCTCACCATCATCGTCTCATTACCCGCCCATTTCGCGACGAGATCTACCGTCGGTAGCGGATGAAAGACGCGCATACCTATGCCCTCGCTCCTCCGCAGGGAAGAGATTCCACGACGAGGGGGACACGCCTCGTGACGTCAGTGGTCGCGGGGCCAACAACCCCGTGGGCTCTCCTCTCTGTCTCTCGCTGTGATTAATGGAGGGAGCGGATCGCGCGTAATAAGCATTGTTCGGTTTTGAGGGTTACTACTTTTGTATATATATCTGCAGCGCGAAGTTTTCAGGTTCTGAAGTGGAAGATACAAGTGTGGGTTCGCGGATGATTTACGGTCGGCTGGCGAACGCTCGTATCGTAACGGAATTTTGTTTTGAATAAGCGCGGAATAATAATAGTATATAATAATAATAATAGTGAAGTATATGGCGTGCTGTATAATATTTGTCGTTGAGACGTTTTCGTTTTTAATTGTATGGGTAAATCGTCGAACCGTTATATGAAAATAAGTTATAACAGTGATAAATTTATTAATATTAGCGTCATACCTCATTTTGTTAAAAAAGACATTAGACAAAATTGCGCGCATAATTATACGAACGCAAGACGCGCGACAGTGTTATTAACGAGTTAATATTCATCATATACAAATATTTTACAACTATATGTAAAGTATGCCCATATCATTATTGATTGCGATTTCCCCCCCGCTGTATATTACTTAATAACGACAATAATAACAACATTAACGGTCATAATAACAATAAACCGACGTACGCGCGCAAATAGACGCACCGCAAGACTAATACCACCGGCTGCCCGTACAAATGAACGTTATTACGCGGCTGTTTTACGAGGGACCACCTCGTATAAGACTCGTGCGCGCGCCGATAGCGCTTATCGGCCGCGACCACTCGTAAAGATGCCCATTGATCGTCGCGTCGCGTCTCGGACAATTATTCTCTCGTCGCCGTAGGAAAAACAGTTAGTCTTTCCGTATTTACGCGAGAACGAGGGGGAGGAATTTCCTCGAGGAAAGAGCATATTGTGTATACTCTTTCCGCGCTTGCGGGTAAATCGTCGTAATTTGTATACGGCTAAGTAGTCGATGTCGCGTAGTTAATAAGGATTATGGGGTCATTAATACGGCGAGAGAAACGCCTAGTCGAATCGGTTGATGCATGAAGTTGGGGGCGCAGCTTGCGATTGGGACGCTGCGGTGTGCGTATATTTTGGTTTTATATGTGGGCTCCGCGCGCGCTCGCAGCTGAGATATTGTGTGTAAGATGAAATTTTATAATATGATTTATCGAGAGAGGTTCGTGGGGCTGGTTTTGCATGCGTGGTTTATTGAGTATGCATGTTTAATTAGATAAAACTGTGAATGATGGATTAAAGTAATTTCTATGCGAAATTTACTTGATTAAAGGTATTTTTCGTTATTTATAGCTTTGATTAGATATAAATTTTACTGACTATACGTATATAAGGTTTATTAATAAGATAACCGCACGAGGTTCTGTTATTTCTTAATAAACTTAAAACAACTCAACCGCGTGCCATATACTAATCATTTTTAAAGGCGCCCCTAATAACACAATTAAACTAACTCGCTTCTTAAAACGCCCTCACAATTAGACAACCTCGAATTCCCGATCCTCGTAACATCAAGTCACTCGCTGACACAACAACTCCGCCCGGACAGGACAGATTTACGACTTCTATACTCGACGCGTGTGTGCTTTCTCGACTCCGCCTTCGCTGCGTCAATCAAACGATATATTCCGCGAAAACATACGCAGGTGCAGCAGCAGGCACTTTTACTCCAAATATGCGGCGGCGGCGTGTTTCGATTAAAATTTTTCCTCCTACTCCCGCGCTCCAGGAATTCCCGCGAGTGAGGAGATTTTTAAAAGGATATAGAAGTGGCGTTTTTGCGGAGAGCTACGTGTTTTGTTTATGTAAGAGGCGCTGGGAAAGCGAATGAAATTTTTTGAATCGAAGACGGCAAGCGCGTGTGGTGTGGTACTTCGTTAATCGATTCGATAAATTAATTCCCCGAGACATACAGTCTTTTTCTACGGAAAATTTGTTATACAGATTTGTAGATAGTTGAGATTTACATATATGTCGTGATTATAGCTTTTATATTACAGTATTCATATGCTAAAATTAAACAGCTGTAAAATCAATGATTATTTATTAAGCCTAATACAACTCACAGATTCTATGATCTTTCTTTCCACCGATACAAAAACCATTAAATACATTCCAAATATATCTGAGTAACTCAAAGCTTACATTACACGGTACGTCGAGAGTAGCTAACTCCCCATAAAAGTCCCTCCTCCTCGAGGCAGTACGGCAGCAAAAACCTCGGCAAAAGAATCGACTTAACCGCTCAATGAGAGCCAAAGACGTAGAGATGAGGGGAAAAAATCGCACGCGCAGCTCGGGAACGGCTCCGCGTTGTCTTTGACAAACCGAGCAGGAAGCGCGAGTAAGAGAGAAATGTCTCTCCTCTGGCGCTTCTATAAAGGCGAGAGAGTCAGCCGTGAATGGAGAAAAAGATCGTCGTGGGCGTGTTCGGAAATTTGTCTTGAGGAGGCGACGAGCGCGCGATATGTGTGTGTGTGTGCAGTCTGAAAAGTGGAGATGAAAGAATGAAGGCACGTGGAGGAAGTTGAGTGTCAAATGGGGCTATTTTTATGGCTTGATTGCGTTGTGGTATAGAATTTCAATGGTTTCTATGCTTATAGCGATGGAGCGGTTTAAATTCGCATAGGAAGACATGCAAAATAACGTATTAAATTTACTTCTGGTTATTATTATACTATAGATCACCTTGCACTTAATAGTTTTTTCCAAAGATTCTCAGTTGCATTTTTCTAAAGTAATATAGAAAACACAGTAATTACTTTTTCACTACTTGTGACCCAGAAATACTTCTATAATACTCATAATAAATATTGAACACTTATATCGTATATAATAGTAAAAATGCATCCAACAATTTACTATTAGCAAAACTAGCAGCTCAAATACATCATCGATTGCTCCACACAGCCCCGCGCATACCTAATACACAATGGCAGCAGGCGACCTCGAATCTCTCGCGAAAACAAAAGCATAAAAAGCAGTTTTAGAGCGCGATTTACATGATTACAGCCTATAATGGTTATTAAGAAGAGAGAGAGAGAACGAATCGAAAATGATAAATCGACGCTGGCGAGCGATACCGAGGAGGTGATCGAACAATCCGCGCACGAACGGTAATGACAAGCGGAAGCCCGATTGTGTATGGCTGCGCGTCTACAAATTGTCAATTCCCCGTTAAATTACGTACTTGCTACCTTCTCCGCTCCTTCTTGTCTCCTTCTCTTGTATACCTCCGTCGCTTTCTGTCTTCAATCCGCGATGTGTTTCGAAACAGTGTATACTGAAATTTCTATAGGTAATGGTATTATGTCTATTAATAATTGTTGTTTTTTTTTAACTCGATTTGAATTATAATTATAACGACTTCATGGTTATTTCATCTATACTACATTTCTTACCATTCTTTTATTTACACTTTCTGTTTTATTGCGTTTAATTAACTTAGTCGTATTGTGTTGGTTATTTTCTTAAGATGAGTAATTTTCTTTATGGAAAACTTTTCTATTCCTCTCAATATTCCAATAATGATGAAATATTTTAAAATATTGCATAAGACGTGAAAGGTTTTAACTTTCTTATTTGACTGGAAGGTCAATACGTGCAGTTTATAATGATATTGGACATGAATCATTTTATACAAGTCAATTCAATCAATCTGTATCCTATTTATATAAAAATTATTTCTCCTACACCAAAAACTACCAAAGTCAATAATCAATTCTTCACCACCCTATACACAAGCTTCTCCGATACCCAAGATTCCTGCTTAAAAATAAACGACACAGTCGACGCAAAAAACCAGCTCCCAGCGCCAATACACCATACGCATGTATATAGCTGCCCAACCGAGGATTTTTCCGCATCGGTTCGACATCCGCGTAGTAGTACAGCGCTGCTGCACAGGCGCAGAGAGAATGCGCAACGGGATACACTCGGCGTACACGTACTTACGTATAGCGAACACAGAGGGAGAGAGAGAGAGAGAGAGAAGCTAGGGACTCTCGCATAATATATCACTACGGTGCACTTGCGCTCGCTCGCTGCGGAATTACAATATTCATCGGCATCGCTGATCTCCTCGCGACGTATGCCGCGCGATAAATCACACGGACGATATGCGGGCTCGCGTGTACGTACACCCGGGAATCCGATGGATTTTTCGGCTGTCTTTTCAAAATTACCGCCGTTTATGAGCAATGAAGCGGATACGTGCATGTGTACGTACACCATCGATATTAACTTGCGCGTTTGATTGAGCATTCAGCGATGGATATGATGGGTTATAATGGATAAAGTGTGCGTTTTGAGGATAGGTGTCGAATGTAATTTGTTGAGCGTTGGAAGATTGATCGTCACGGGGTTCAGGGTCGAGCGTTTCCACAAATCAGTTGCGCGATTTGTATATAAATGAAATCAATACGTGACGGTTATGAGAGGGAAAGGTTAATGGATGGATTTTGGAATTAGGTGCTGGGCTATGTGTGGCTGAGGTTGACGGCGAAAAAATTCGTTGAGGAGATTTGAATGTTGTGGGTAACTATGAATTATTAGAAGGTTGAATGAGAATTTAACGATTGTTCGGTGTTACAATACGCGTATATATAAGAGATCTTTCATTAATTATAGACAGAAACATACTTTCCTGTAAGAAAAAGCGAAAAGATTGGCTTTCAAGCTCTTCAATATTTAGACATTTCTGGCGCAATACTCTGCCAACAAAAACATCCTAAAAGCCAAAAAGAGTACTCCAACCAAATCCTGTCGCAACCAAGCGATGATTGAGCGATCGCGGTACCACGAAAAAAGAGCATTACATTGTTCCTCTTTGAAGTGTGTCGAACGTTCCAAAACAAAACGTCGTTGCGATCCTTCAGCGAGATAAAGTAGTCACACCTCTCTCTCATCCCTCCATAAAATTACCCATTACGCGCCCATAATACTATCGAAGATCGAGATCAATGGATATCCTTTCACTGGCTCGTTAGAGCCTGATTAAACGCCTCTGAATGTCTTTTCTCCCTAGACCAGATTTTTCGTCGAAAATCGTCGAATTAACGCTCTCACTCGCTCGAAAGAGATTGAGACGTCGATGCCGGGCCGCGTGAAAAATGCCGGGCATCAATCTCCTCGTCGACGTGAAAAATTTCTCGCGCGCGTCGGAGACGATTATAAATAATGTGCCAATCCGAGAGGCATGCGCTGGTCGTGTCTTATTTTTATCGGCGCGCGGTTAAGTTATAACGAATCGCTCGAGGATGATGATGAGAGTCCAATCTCGTTTCGGTTCCATATGACGTACGACTAATTTGGGGAGAGAGGGATTATTCAGGAGTGTCACGTAGGTCTTCAGAATTCGCGATGTCGGTTATAAAATCGTCGATTTATTATAAAAATGATAATATGATGCGCCGCGCTTGACGTAATAAACTATCGTATATGTGTCGTAAATATGTCGATATACGGTCGGATCGGTAGCCTGTGATGTGAGCGTGATTTATGGTAAGGTGTTTTGCGAAAGAAGCTGTCAGAAAGTTCGAGTTATAATTCGAGTCGTTGACACATAATGAGACCTTCTTCGAGCTCTAGAATATTTTAATTAAAACGTTTGAATTTTTTTTTTAAATAGAGTGTTTTATTTTGAGATGAGTAAGTACCTCAATTATTGTACCATTTAACGGTCATCGTACTCTTTACTCCATATACGGCAACAAATGATGATAACCGGGTCCAACGTCAACAGAAACATAAATACATCCCTAAAATCGCTCCGCCCTGCGTCATATAACAAATGACGTCATTTAAATTACATGACAAATCACCGGGTCCTAACCGTTCAATTCTTAATTATCCAATGACGCTGATACACCTTAAACTCTCTCAAATTTACATCGAAAAGCCTTGCGCCCCATCAATATCCCACACCTTCCTCTCTTTCTCCAACCCCTCATTACAACATTTATAAAAGATCCTTTCCGCGCTCGTTCAGCGTCGAAATTAGCGCGCAATTACGGTCCGCAATCATTAATGTCCACAAAAATGTCCGTAGCGCGTCATAATATAAAGAGCCTCAATTTGCATGTGACACACAGGCGGCCGTAATTTCACGGGTATATCCATCTTCTCTCTCTCTCTCTTTCTTTCTCTTACTTCTCTCTTTCCCATATCAGCGGGGGAAGACTGTGTGTGTGTGTGTGTGTGTGTGTACCAGTAGCCGCGGCATAACGACTCCATTAACACGTAGCCCGATCTAATTACGTTCTCTGCCTCTCTCTCCCTCGCGCGGGCATATAGATGCAATCGGACGTACGTATCTGCGTACGCACGTACATCTCTCGTGTATCCGCGCGTATCGACCCGCGATCTACCCGCACGTACAGCTGCTTTTCTCTCTTTGATATTCCGTTGTCATGTTTTCCTCATCGATTTTTTCGCGTTTCGATTATCGAGCTATCTTCCTCTATCGATTCTTCTCTCGTTCAGTGCCGAGCGCGGGCTATATCGACGTTGAAAAGTTCGTTAGGGAAGAGGAAGAGAGGAAGAAAGAGCGGTTACAAGCCGCTGGGTCAAGTGCATGTTGCTGAGACCGAGAGAGAGAGAGAGAGAGAGAGAATGGAATGTCGAAGGGGATCTTTATCTAAATGAGAGATTTTAATTCCACAGAGAGAATTAACAGATTCTTGGGAGAAACGGACGATTCTTATCTCGCGAGCGAGCGAGCATTTTTTCGCCGTGTCGTGACAGTGCGAAAAATTAATTTCGTTAATTGGGTGCCATTGTGAGAGATTGAAAAAAAAACAACGCTCGCGGCTGCTGCTGCTGCTGCTGTGTCGGAGCTATCATTTTAATTGCGAGCTGTATATAGCATTGGCTCTATAACTTCCTATTTAAGCTGTTACTGTCCAATGCACATATACCTATGGAATGCATTCAATTTCAACTCGTATACTATTGAACGCGACCTTTTAATCTAAAAATATAATTATTCCATTACCTCTCACAACAAAATATACATAATAAATAAATTCAGGCATAAATAATATATCTCACTATATACCCTATAGCACTCTAATATATCTCGCTCCCTCTCCAAATCACCAATTTCAATAGCCATCAAAAACCCTCATTAATCCCACTCCCAACAATTACAACTCACCTCTCTTTCTTCTCCCTCTCGAACCGCCGTTATACGTACCGGGGCACATATATACCCTCCGTTCGCATCCTTGTACTCACCGAACGCGTTCAATCGCCGCTTACAAATGACCGACGCGCCAAGCAGCAGCAGCAGCAGCAGCAGGTATCCACACCGGGAGCAAAACAAATAGCGAACAATGACCGGGAGCCGGAGGCATGCGCGCCGAGAACATTCAAACGTCACGCGCGCATGCGCTCAGCGCGCTATTATACGCTCTTAACGAGTGTGTATAACAAACGCGCGAATTTTTCGCGGTCAAAAGTGTCGCTCTCGTCACGGGTGTATGCAGTGCGGAGAGCTTTTTCAAAAGTTGATCTCGCTTTTAGAGCCGATGCTCACTACGGCGAGGCTTATAAGGAAGCTGCGTGCATGAGGGGAGTGGATCGGGCGTATAATGAGTATGCGCGGTGTGGACGTGAGGTGTATAGTTGTACTACGTGGAGAGGCTGAGAGTTGGTTGTTATAGAATGATGGTAGCTGGCACGTGGGCATTACCTTTGTAGTGTTTGAAGATTGAAGAAAATTTCGTTTAAAATGCCATATAAAGAACGTTTTTTTACATATATAATTGTTTCCAACTTGTAATTACATTAATTATATTTTTAACAAGCTAAAATCAATAATTCCAGTAAAGTACATTGTTTATTTTTTAACCATCGATCATCCATCATTTCATACAAAACCTTTCTTTTCAGAAACTCCTCTTTCTCGCAGTTTTATTTATCGCGGAGCATCCTTCACCTCAGAACGCTACAAATTTTCCCCGGCATCTCTTAAAATCCCTCAAGACCTCAAACTGCCACCTCAGCTCCCAATAAATCCATCCCCCTACCTTGCTCTCTTGCCACACGCTGCACGCACTGTCCAAAGAAACTCGGACACACAATGCGCGTGCGCGTAACCAGTCCACTCTCACGCGATGACGTCTGTACATACGGGAGAGAGAAAGAAGAAGCCGCGTCGTGTCGCTCGTTATATCTCGCGCGAGGTAAATTGTCGCGCGCGAGGCTTTGTATAACGACTCGTGTAAGAAGCTGGGGGCCTCGTTTAGTATAGCCAGGCGTCGCCGCGCGCGACGTGCAACAGCTGTTACTTGCTCAAGAGAGAGAGGGAGGGAGGAGGACGCGGCGTGTGTTGCATGAAAAAGAGGAGGAGAGAGAGAAAGTAAGAAAATTCGTGGTTGTATAGGGGTGGATAAGGGTTGTGTCGACTGTTTCTATTTTATAATGTTTACATCTAAGCGCTACACAGAATTGTGATATTTTTGTAATTTCGACAACAATTACTTACAATCTTATAATTTTGTCATTGCAATATTATACACTGCACTCTTTATTTCACGGAATTCTTGCAGAACTGTGCAGAAGGCGCAGGTAGGCGAAATTTTAATTGCTACACGAGAGTTTAAGAGCAAGCGACGAAATGCGGGTAAAAACACAAAAGCAAGACAATTGAAGCGCAGGTAGAAGATAAATCAAAACGCTATTTCTGAGAAAAGCAAAAACCGTTCGCGTGACGGCGTTCTGTCTCGCTAAAAATGGCGTGGACACATGTTTTATGTCAGCGAGGGCTTGTAGCGCTATGTACTTC
>JAPYZO010005274.1:0-10402 GCA_030522905.1 Torymus flavipes | reverse complement strand
AACAATATCTACGTGCCCGATCAACAATTTTTTATCAAAATAATTTTTTTCGGTTAAGAAAGTATTCGCCTTTTATACTCGTGTGTAGTTACATTAATAGATTTTAATAATTTAAGAAATAACAATTAAATAGTGAACTACCTTAATACATGGTAATAACCCCCTTAAGTGTAGGACAAAGCTGCCAAAAGCTTTAGCACTTCGGAAGTAAATGAATACCGGCAATGGCGTCATTATGGAAATAACTTTACGGGGAAAATAATTTTAAATATTTCAAGAAACATTTTCTTTATGATGTTCTGGTATATAGATAAAATACATTGGAATTCTTAAAATAAAATTTTACAAATTTCAAAGATTCTAAATAGAAGTCTTAAACAAAGATTTTTCCATTTTCTCTCTATTATTTGCAGTGCCAAGCTATATATAGAGCTTCGTTAGTTACACTTGCACCGGGAGATCCGAAGTATCCTGGCAAACGAAAGAACACCCCGCAAAGGATTCGAAGAAGGAGTATATCTCGCACCGAAGATTTTCGATAATGAAAGAAAAGTCGCGCCACAAAGGCGTTCTCTCTCTCTCTCTCTTTCTCCCTTTGCTCCCAACGACGATCCCACTCGGAGCGCCAAATGAAACGGCGCGAGCATGGGAAATAATAATAACAACAACACAGAGGCGAGAGAGAAAGGAAAAAAAAACGTGAAATAGACACCGTACGCCGGGATATACAGAGAAAGAGGTGTGGCGTAAAAGAGCCGCGCGCACTCTATGACGCCGGCACACTGTACCCTTTCTTTTTCCCTCGCTTTTCCTTCGGGTTATCGGTTTCTGACACTCCGTATACAGGCGAGAGAAAAAGTGCTTCACGACCGCAGAAAACGTCCGCCGCCGCCGCCGTCTTTTCACCCTCCGCCCACCAGTACAGTTGTTTCTTCGTTTTCGGGTCCGTTGTTGCTTCGGTTCCTCGAACGCACAAGTGCTGCACACGCGAGCAGGAGTGAGATTTTCCGGGGGTGCCGTGTTGCTCCGACTAATTTCGTCGGTCTCTCCAGACGCTGAATTGTGTTCGAAGGGAGTTTTTTTTTGGGTGGATGGTTTTGTACGGTGTCAGTGAGTATTCCCGATGGTGAATTAAAGAGTTGAGAGTGAGTGTTAATTAAGCGTTGATTAAAGAAACTAGGATAGAGAGAAACTGTTAGAAAGATGTTTTTTTTGTTGCGAAAAGATACTTTTTAGACGAAATAAAACAATTTCAAAAGAATGATTATGATGCAATATTGTTATTTATTTTTAAAAGAATATTTTGAAAGAAAACTTATTTGAAGGTGAAAGAAATCTACCATTATTCAAATAGTCAAATAAAAATGTAATATTTTGTTAATATAAAAAAAATAATGCACTATAATGTTATTTAAAAAGTTGTTAAACCTACTATTTCTCGACTTTTTTAGTTTAGAAGATTAGACCAGAAGGCAAAAAGTAAACTTAGGTGAAAGAGATGGGGGAGCAGATTGACGGGTGTACACAGTTCGAGTCCTCATTTGCAAGGCCGGCTCTGCGCGCGCGGGGTAATGGCTCAAGTTTCGAGGTCGTCGGCTTGCACATCTATCGTCGCAAGGGATTCTATGCTCCCCGACTGTACCCTCGACTCTCTCGAGCGTCTCTGATTGCGCTTGCACTGCACGGCCATTAAAATTACGCGTTTGCTAAATGCTCCCTTACTTTGGTTTTGGACATTATACGCGTGATTTATGGGTCTGAATTATAGGAGAAGTCGGCTACTCTAGCGATACTGCTTTTTAAGGATATTGAGCTTCTTGCGATAAAACGATTTAATTTGTTTTTGCCGATGTATAGAATATAGGTATATGGAAAGCTATTGTTCACGTAGCATAGTATACTTATTCATTTTGATTCTGCCATGGAAATACTTTTGAAATAAGATATCGAGCAGCAATATTCAAATAATTGATCAAATAAATAATTATGTAACATTTAGTAAATAAAAATATTATAAAATCGGCTCGGCATTATAAAAATATATGTAATATTTGTAATAAGAAATTGAAAAGAAGTTTTCTGACATGAATTCGTTTTTGTTACTTTTAAATTCGGTAAACAAGAAGTTACAAAAATCTAAAATCTGTCATTTGACAAATTCTCGACAAATTGTGTCCTGACGAACGACAACGGCGCCATGAAGATCTATGAAAAACAATGCATTAACACTACGGCGGTAAAAGCTAGCGTATGAGAATGTGATGTTACAGCAATGGGAACAATGAAAACGGAATGTAGAGCGCGCGAACATGAAAAAAAAAGAAAGAAGAGAGTACTAAGCAGAATATACAGACGTGCATACGCAAGGCAGCTTTAACGCTAAAAGCAAAAAGGGAGAAAACATTTGAAAATTTTTTCCAGGACCACTGATGCAGAAATTAACAATGCTATCGGATAAGATACAATAGGTATAATATTGCAGTTTTCTGAAACTGTTTTATTTACTATTATATTAATAACATTATTATAATTATCATAATTCTTATTATATACTGTATTATTATATTGTAATTCTTGATATTAATGGTAGCAGTTATGTTTTTTTCATATTTTTGACTCCGATTCATATTCTATTATACAATTATCTTCTTGATTACTTTTAAATAAATTATTAAATTTAACGTACGTCTTTCACTATCATTCATTAAATTAAATAGGTAATAATTGAGACCTATTAATAATGTGGAAACCAATAAAATCGTTAGTAAACACAAAACAAGTCCACTGGAAATAATTTGAAATAAAATCTTTTAATGAAAATCAGTACAATAACAAGCTTTAGGTCTTTTGCTTTTTTCAATAAAAAGGCACAGATGAATTTCAGTAATTGAGCTCACATTTAATTGCTATCTGAACTTATGTGTACGGATAGCTTCCAGTATATTTCAGTCAAATAAAGAATAATTGTATCAATATATTGTCCTATTTAACGACCGAATATACATCACGTCAATCAATTCAATTGAATATCGTATTTTTTATAAATAACGCAAAATTTATTACTTTTAATCAAGAAATGTCATTAAATGGATTTTATTAAAAAAAAATAGAACGTGTCAAGGATTTCATGTAAAACTGTACGTGTAAATACTATTTTATTTATCGTTGAAAATATTTGAAAATACTAAAAATAAGTTTCAATAGTTATACGTAGACCTACTTTATCAAATCTAAATAAGAGATGTGCGTAACAAGTACACATCCAATTATTCGTTTCTATCACTATATTAGACTACTTATTATTTACTTATTAGCATATGAAAACTGGTATAGCAATAAATAAATCATTTTTAATTTACAATTCACTTATTTTACAATAGAGGTATAACAAAGATTCTCTCATTTTACGCTTATGTGGGAATCGAATAAATTTCGAAAAACAATGCAAATGGAAGCGCAGTTGAGCTATGGTAATGAAGCCAAAGGAGGGGCTAAGTGGGAAAATTGAGAGCGCAATGGCTTCACAGTAGTTCCTGTCTTTCTCCCTCCCCCCTCTCTCTCTAACTCGCTCTCATTCTCTCTCCTCACGTAAATTCAACGCTGCGGCGCGCACTTCTGTCCCTTGGCAAGACGAAACTCGTTGAATTCAGCCAAAATCGCAGGGTTTCTAACCTCTCTGAATTGCCGCGTTCCTTTGAACCTTTCATGCTATTGGCAGAATTATACAGCGAAGCAGGACAGCGATATATGTACATATACGTCGGCTAGCCACACGTAAAATTATTGCGCTGCACAATGCGGGCTCATAATTTGCAGTGGCTTTCGCGTTTTATCGAATCGTATTATACCTTATACGTATTGGATTATTTCCGAATTGAATATGTTTTTCGCTCTCATTGATTTCAGATGTCCCCATTGTGTTTCACTATTAAAACTACCGATTTGTCATGCGGAAAATCGAGTACACGGAAAATTTAATATTGAAAAAGATATTTCATCGTAGAAACTTGTCATTTAAATCATAAAAGTATTCTTATATAAGAATATAACTTTATGTTATAACATGAAAACCTCATTTATTTTCTCCAACACGTGAAAGAAATATTATAACAATCTGACTTTTCGTTTGCGTGGCGTGTCAACCGGGGAGAACGCATGCTATGTGTCAAGAACAGAACTGTACACCATTTTATCAATTTTCATTGTGTAAAGTTTCGTATTATTTCACTCTTGTTATTTTTTTAGTGCATTCTTTATTCAGTGACTTTGAATCTTTGAGATTTTTTATATTTTCATTTTTATCATATTGTACGAAAGTAATTTTGTTTTAATAAGAGAAGCTCGACGGGAATTTTAATAAAACTTACTCTGCTACAAAAAAGTAATAACAGTGATATATTTGTATTGTAATTTGAAGATATAGTATAAAAAGAACATTTTTTAAATTAATAAAAAAAATATTCTATTGTATCTAAAACAAGCTGTAATATTAGCCACAGAACTTTTGACAATATTGTCATCATATAATCTATCGTAAAATTTCAGATGATAAAATTACTTTGCTAACTCATCTGAAACATGAAATTGTTCTCAACGAGTGTTTGAACTCCAAAAGAACACGATATCTCACTAAATAACAATTTCTGCAGGTACATCTCCATTTTCACATTTGCCCTTCGCGCATCTGTCGTGCGCGCGTTTATACGTCTTCTCTCCTCGCTGTTGCAGCCCCGTGAGCGCGCGTAAGGACTTTTCGGCGGGCGTATAACAAAGTTGGCCCTGCGAAACGCGCGAACGTGATTCGCGTGTCGAGGCGCGTCACGCGTTGCGTTACGTCGCCACGCCGAAATTGCACGTCCGCGCGCTTTTACGCGAAGAAAGCGAGAAAGAGAAAGAAGAAAAGGCTCAGGGGCGAATTTTATATACGCCCTCGGGAGAGGCAGTTGGAAAGAAAGAATAAGCAGCAGTGTGCGGGTGTGACGCACGCCAGTTGCTATTGCGCATGCATAGTTCTGTGAATTCGCGAGGCGATATCCTGGCTAGGCGTTTTCAGCAGTCTTTTTGGATACCTTGCAGTCTGCATATAGTGGAGGTAAAGAGCAGAAGTAATAATCTCTTCCCGTACATATCCGCATATGTGGACAAAATGCATACAAATTAAATTAATGTCAAATCCGATGTGTGTCGAAAAACAAATTAAGGCTTTTTGTTGACTTATTTATTTGTTTTTTATACGGCTTCTCTAGTACCAATATATTTAAAGTTATGTAAATGTAAAGATAACATTTTCAATAGAAAATAGAAAATCGTATATATAAAGTAACTTATACTTCATAGGAATAAGGGTCTATGATCTCAAATTGAGCGTTCAATGCTTCATTTTTGGAAAATCAGAAAACTCTTCTTCAAATCTTCTTGTTCATTCTTTGTATTAGTAAATGCAGCAAACCAACGTTTTATATTCTTATATCGATGATGTCCAAATCATGTTTTTTAATGAGAAAATGATGCTAAAAACAATGTAATATCTTATTAGTGTGAAATTCATAAGAATATTTAAATAAAAAAACATTTTTGAGAACTTAAAGTGCTTCATCCTTAAAATGACATCTCGCTAAAATAGACGTATTTTGTATATTTGAATAAAGCAAGGAAAAATACTCATGGATCGACGTATCGATGACAGAAGAGTTTGATGAAAGAAATAGTAGAATAAAGAATTGTTTTCAATATACGAACTTTTTATCTAAAGGGTTCGAAAAAGTTTGCTAAAACATTACCATGCATAACATCAACTAAATGTTTTTCCCGAATGTTAAAAATTTTGCATGGCTATGTACCTTTTGAAATTTTGTTTTATATTTATTTGACCCAGATAATTCATATCGATATTTATACAGAAAACTCCCTTTTCCGTCTTCGTTTGATTACAGGAGAAAACTTCTACCGCCCCGTACAATCCCGTATTTTAATTACCCTTTAAAAACTTTTTAACGACTGTTTTGATTTTATTCATTGCCCCGCGCGCCATAAACTAAAGTTTTGACAAATATAACACCATAAACTGGCTCGAGGAGCCATAGCAAGTTTTCCAATAACTTTTTCCCCGATGCGCGCATGTATTTACGCGACGCGCTTCGGCGCAATTTACAGCGAATCGAATTTGCCGAGGTGGAATTCCCTTTGCGTACGTCACCCCGTCAATTTTGCCGTTCGCAGAAAGAAAGAGAGGGAGAGAGAGAGAGGGGAAAAGAGAAAGAGAGGGCTTTCGTGCGGGAAAACTCAATACAGTCCAAGCGGTTTTGGCTTTATTCCGATCTGCCGCTCGCGCGTGGGGAAGAGAACTGGAGCGTTTAATGCGATACCCGCAAACGCGTCTTACTTTCCGCGAGGAAGTTTATTTTTCTGGCATCTAAGTAGTTTCCGACTTTCTTTCGTCTCTCGCGCGTTTTCCCCCTTTTTTCCGCGTTTTCCGTTTATTCGCGTTTGCTTATTTATTGAATTTTTCACGCTGTCTTGACTCGGCCCATTTAATTAATCTTTGCTTCCTCCGGGGAAGAAACTTCTCGCGATGCTCGAAAGAAGTTTGAAAACTGAAACGAACGAACTTCTAACAAAACTTCAGACGCGGCAGGAATTAAACTATTTTTGAAATCGTAGAATCGTATAAGCATATATTTATTGGGGTCATGTCAAATTAGTCACACCGCAGACTGTTTCTTTAACCTGCTGGAGCTATTTTTTCACCTTTATATATACAGTCATATGTCACTTTTGCCTTCTCGTGCTCTTCTGTAGAAGAAAGCTTGCAGTTTTCTACAATAACCCACATATATATAACTTTTCCGTGTCAAAACAATACGTCAAGTTCAACTCCGGTAAAAAAGCTTCGCTACCACAAGCCTTATCTCCACACCCGTTCAAACTTCAACCACATTTCTTCGTTCCTCGCTTTAGCTCATTCTTTCGGCCACGACAAACGACGGGCACTCGAGAGCCTCACCGCCGCGATGCGCGTTATCGCAATAATTAGCATCACGCTCTCGGCTGAAAACACAACTGCAAAATGCACTTTTGTGGCTTTGCTCTTTCGGCTCTCGCTCGCGCAACGCCCGAGCCAAAGCAAACGTTTGCCTCGCAGAGATAGCGCGGCCGGCGTGTACACCGCGTAGCGTAGCGGTGAGGGGGCAGGAGGGAGTTTGCAAGTTTTCTAATTAGCGTTGCTGCGCCTCGAGCTAATTGTAAGCGAGCCGAAGTATCACCCGGCGATGCGAAAACGGGCCCTGGAGTTTCGACTGTATGCTTATGCTGCGTTGCATTAAACAGTCATCGCGTTATTTTGAACCGTTTGACGTACGAGCAATTATATGACTGTGTAATCGATATTTATGGAGCTATTTTGTACTGGCCTATATATTGTATAGATTATACCGAAATTATAAGATTATTCTGTTAGGGGGAGAGAGTTATTTTGTAGGCAATGTTCAATCAGTTATATATTAAAATTAAATCTTATATATGCTTTGTCGCTGTTATAAGCTAATAATAACTATTTTATCTTTGTCACTTCAATTTAAGTGATTTCTTCAAATTACAAAGTATCAAAAAGATCGTATTTACCTTATATAAAATAAATTAGGGGATATTTCAAACTATCTCATGATATATATATGAGTTCAATTCATAATAAGTAATAAAGCTTTCCTCTATAATCCTATATGATTGGATTTCGTAGTTATTAAGTTTCTAATCAGTGCTAAGCCAATATTCATCCAATTTAGTATATTAAAATCTGATCAACTATGAGATTATTTTTTAAATAGAATTTTAAAATGATCTTTCTCAAATAAAATTCTCGTCAATTTCAATTATTTTCTTATTGAAAATAAAAGTATATTACTAATTATTTTAAAATAAAAAGTCTGATGGGATTAAATGGTACTATTTATTATGAATGTTGCTTTATTATTTGGACGAAATTCAAAAATAAAATACAAAATGTATTATAAAAATTTTATAAAATCATTTTATAAAGTCTTTATTTTCCCGATAAAGTCTCTGAACGACAGTACTTAACTAATAAAAATGAAATTCTACAATATTTTCTTAGAAGCTCTTCCCAATTGATCTTTCACACAACTCTGGCGAATTATAATGGACAATATTCAATAAATAGAGAATATAAGCTATCAAAAAAATTTAATTCTCTCTTAAAAAAGTGATGGATGAAATCTGTCATTACAATAAGACTATTTTGATTGATTGTTGTTATCTCATTTGATTGGTCTATATAATAAGCGCCAAAATCTAATACCTATTCTATGTTTGAAGTTTGAAGATTCAATTCTTGAGTTTGAGTATTTAAAACTGAATAATTTAAATAAGTATAAGAAAAATTTTTTAAATTGAAACTAATTGAATAAAAAATCAAATAAATAATACGCGCGAAGCGCGTGGAATGCAGCTAGTTATGTTTCATGTTTATATGAATTTGAGATAAATAATGATACAACAGTTACATTGCCATCTAAAGAAAAGAAAATAGTTGCCTTCGGAGCGCTTCCGCGCTCCTTGATATGGCTGATAAACACTTATAATTTGGGTCAATTTGTGGAAATGGAAATCTTGTTTTAAAAATACAATTATAAATTGTACATGCAATATTTTCACTTGTTATATCTAATAAGCATATTGATTTAATTAAAAATTTCTGCACTTTTCAGGATAATGAAAAACGAATCTTAAAATGTATACCTAAAATTTCATACGCACTTCGACATAACTTTTTTCATTATTCTTCGATTAATAAACTTTTACGTCACCTCTAAAGAAACACGCTTAGCCATCAATCCCGCATTGCGTGGGCGTTGAGGAAAATGTTCCCTAAACCTTAAAAATCCCGTAAAAAGCAGACGCGCCTATCGGAAAAATACTACCTCGCGGACGGGACTTTGAATATTTTTTATCGTGGAAGATTTCCTCTCCCACAGCCTCGCGTCGTTACTCTTTCTCGGAGCTTCAGAGATCGATCCCGTCACATGTGTGTACGTGTGGGTGCTTGCGAGCGCGTTCGGAGGGATTTACGAGAGCTGCAGCAGTTGCGCTGAGAATGCGGTGCGCGAAACTTTGCGATGGCCCTCGATTAATCGGCTGTACGGTGCGTACGCGCGTGAGTACAATGAGAGTTTCAAGTGCATTCTCGATCGATTCAATTTAGCCAATTTGGACCTGTACGCGCAATGGAGAAGTGCGGAGAGGTCGAATCGCGGTGCGCCTCGCTGCCGCTGGCTTTATGTCGTCGGGAAACGAAGATGAAATATCGATTTTCGAAGTGAGAATTGGGCGTAATTCTGTTTGAGGATTATTTCAAAGAGAATATGTGTGAAAAGCGTAAAATAGGAAAGACTTATATGAAAATAATTATGTTTGAGGGGAGTGTCGAAGTCAATGTTTATGCATGCAACTTCAAAACTCTCAGTTATCAAATGTTTTTGACAAAAAAATAATACTACAAAGCATGATTATTTTAATTTAATTTTTCAAATCTTTAAAAAATTGTTATTAGCTTTGATTAACTATCGAAAATTCCTCATCTCGCGTTTTTTTATGAAATTTGAAAAACTTCTGTTTGTTATTCTATTTTTATTTTTGAAAGAGTTATTAATTAACTAAAGTATACTAAACTTGTTTTCAATACATATAAGCTTAATTTATAATTTTCAATACTTATGTTCGAAAGGTGATAGAAAAAAGTGAGAATTCTTCGACAATAGGTCAATTAACTTTGATATAAACTTACTGTCTCTAAAAAAAAAAAAACGTTTTTGGTGAATGAAAAGTGCAATAAGGCCTTCGTTGTTCCAATTGAAGAAAACATTTACATTTTTATTTATTGATAGATCTAAGAAATTCACAAGGATGCAATTTATTTTGATTATGTTAACAGTTGATCGGTATACGGCGTGAGACGAAGGAAAAGCGTTTTCGTGAAAGTACTTGAGAGGAAATGGAAGTTTTTACTGATATAATATTAAAATCGGTTTATTTGAAATCGATATTCAATTAAAAGTTTTCTCGTAGCTTTTTACGAGTTGTTATTGCGCAATAAAGATGAGTGTGTAATCTTAGGATTAATAAGCAATCAATGGAGGGGACAGTATTTACGAATTTGTCGAAGCTTTTATAAAGTAAATTAAGACGCTATCTTTGCTTGGATCATCTCTTAAAGGTTTCCTTAGACAGATTAAGTTTAACTTGTAAATATTTTTACAGGATACTGTCTGGATTATAACGATGCGATTGAAAAATGTTTACTAAAAGATTTATTCGAAATCTTCCACTAATAAAGAACCAAAATATATTTTATGAATAATATCACAAAAACGTATTTAAATATATTTAA
>JAPYZO010005273.1:0-20834 GCA_030522905.1 Torymus flavipes | reverse complement strand
ATATTTAAATTATCCTCACTCTGTCATTTGTTATTAAAGAAAAAGTTTTTATATTTCATAAATTAATTTCTCAAAAAATATTTTATTTATTGACTTGAATTTTCACTCACTTATTACAATCATTCAACTATATTTGGTTAAAATTGTAAGAGATTATCTTCATTAGTTTTTTTTTTTTTTTTATTTATTTTAAAGAAAATTCCGTTTTCGTTGTCGAACGATAACAAGAGTAAAAATCATCTATAATCGTCCTGAAATTTGGAAGATATTTAGATTTTTTATATCTTCAAACTGAGTTCGTTGCCCAAAAAAGATATTGTAGGTTAACAATTTTTTTTAAATATTTTCGAATACTTGTTTCTCTGTTTGTACGACAGATTTATGTAATCAAAGTGTATAGATATATAATGAGATATGATTTCTCTAATTCAGATATCAAAACAAAACAAACACCACAGCAAGGTGATTTAGCATCTGGTGTACAAATAGCATCAGCCATAAACTTACTGATAACTATGTTCGGTTAAATTTTCTAGAGATTATCTTCAGTAGTTTTTGAGAATACAATTATCTTATAAAAAGTAGATTTTCAGTTGTCGGACGATAACAAAAGTAAAAAAAACATGAGATAAAATTATCATTAGAGTGATTTGAGGAAATAAAAAAACATCATAAATAACTTCCAATGCTGGATTATTTAATCCTCATTATCCAGTTACCTATTGTTAATAATAAAAAAAAAATTCCCTAGACATTTATTTTCTTATTATTACATTTCTGCCATCGTTTACCTTTCAATCATAATATAAGAGCCCAACCCCCCCCCCCCCGCCACGTAAAAAAATTCGTGATAAATCGCACCCGCGGCCCGTAAACATAATTGCAAAAAATACAATCCTTCATACCTCGGGTGCCAGCAAAAAAAAACACACAGCACATCCATAAAAAATGCTATCGTACCTCTGCCCTTCCACGCGGAGCGAAAACGCGTGGCTTATTCATAATTCCCATTTTATTTCGTACATTTGTTTCGGTGGCCGCGAGCGTATCGATCTTATACGAGAGAGAGGGGAGAGAGAGAGAGAGCACACACACGGAAAAATAAATCATGTAGGAATGTAGGTATATATAGGCATTGCAGGAGAACAAATTGCTTGCCTCGAAAGCACGTGGAATATCAAAGCATGCCAGCCAGCGCATCTCTCGCAGTACCCTGGAGAGGAGTTAAAGAATGAGGAATAGAGCGAGAGGTAAATTAGCCGCGGATACGTCAATAATTATCGGACAACCGCTGCTGCATCCTCCATCGACTCCCTTTATCAAAATATACGCTACAGCTAATTAACAAATCGTTAAGGAATTGGCGAGCGTCGAGTGTTCTGCGAAATTTATGTATACTTTGATTTCACATTTTGCCATCTAACCTATCGTCTCATGAAATGACCTTTACGTCATTTCATATTCACTTCCGATGTATACCTTTTTCTTAAAGTCGAATCTTTGCCTAATGCAAGGAAAGTAGGGATGGCCATGTCATCTTCCAGTTCTCAAATATGTTTTACTTATTTGTATCACTTTCGTATAGGTTTACAGCAGCGCTTGAAACATTTAAATCCCCTATAATACACTTAGTTAAGCCGGAAACATCTGTCACCTACAACACACTTACAAGGAGATGACCAGGAATGCGGGGCCTGGATTTGGCTAAAACTGCAAGAGATACTTCTTCATCTCAAATAAGAAGACACGTGTCTCGGGATTTTTGTTATGGGTCCCTTGTTCCAAGATTCCAGCTATTTTATGTCTAAAATGAACTATTTTTTATCAAAATTTTTATCTTTCTTTAATTATAACTTTTTGAATATTTCGGTTATGTAAATGGACTGCAGAGTTTATAAAAGAAGGCACAAAAAGTTATTAATTTAAGCTGTGTTTCGCTAAAAAAATGTCGATTTATCAAAATGTTATAGAATGCTTTTCTATATATGGAGCAGTTTTCTTCAAAGATAGCAACCCAACCATGTAAAATTAAAATACAAACTGCAAAATTTCCTAAAAATATTATTGAAAGTTTACCTTTTTCTATGCAACGCTTATTCGGTTCCGGAAATATTTTCCGAATTCAGAGAAATATTATAGCTCTTACAAACTAGCAATACTAAATGTTGAAAAAAAAAATCTTCGAACATTTTATAAAAATGCTTTCGCATACTTATTGAAGTAGATAGAAACGCTATCAAGTCTACCCAAGTTTTGATAAAAATGTGCTTTTCAATTAATTTTTGTGTGTGATACAGATATTATATTTGTGAATTTTGATCAAGGTCGTACAATTACTTTTTGAGATATTTGATGTTCAAAATTTTCGTATTTTACAAAGTTTTTTTTTTATTGAGGCTAATTTACAGCGCGCTTCATCGATACATGAATTTAACTAGATATGCTGACCAATTAGAGGCCGAGAAATACGTTTAACAATACTTTTGGCTGCACTTTTTAGTTTTGAAATTTCAATTTAATAAAAGGAATCGATAAATTAGTTTGAGGAAGCTAAGTTTCAAAGAATTGGCAGCGATTTTTTTAACAGGGATAACTGATTAACAGAGATAACGATTTTCTTATCACGGAGCGCGGGAACGCTCTGAAGGCAAGAATAATAGAAGAAGCCTGAAGAAGCCACCCGTGCTACTCGTACATTGAATTAGGTGCGCGAGAATTTGACTAATTTTTACTCCTTTAAATTTATGTATTCCAACAAATTTAAACATTTAATTCTATCTATTAGAAAATATTCCGACATTTCACTTACACAAATAAATTAATTGTGAACATATTGTCAACTTTAAATAACTATAGAAAACTTTAAAACGTAACGCAGGTGCTAATATTTGAATCGAAATATTCTTAGTGTGTGCTCAAATCAGTTCAACGCGAACCATCTCATGCGTGCAAATATACAAATACACAACTTGTGAACATGTGCAGTGTGGACACACATATGTGTATATTGCCAGCAAATAACTGAGTAAAATAAGCTAAAACTCATTCGAAAGTCGACAGCAGTACATTGATAACCTCGTGGAAAATAATAATAACAAATGAATGGCTACGCAAAATAATAAAAACTCAACTTTCGCACAAAATCTTGTTTTTTAAATAATTAATAGTCTTTAGTGTTTATCACATTATCAATTAATCATGAAAAACAGCAAGGCTCAACTCGTCAACAGCGTGACAGCAACCCCATACGTATGAAAAAAATAATTACGAGAGACGACGATAAAACCCAATACAATGCGAGCAAGAAATCTGCCCTCTCAGCCACAGTAGTCGAGCGGAGCAACTAGCCCAGTAATGGACGCATTAATTACATTTGTTACTGCCGGCTCGTGTGTGCGGATCGAATGAGAGAAAGAAGGTGGATGAAAAGCCCTTCGCCTCGGCGTACTTATCGAACACGTTGTTCCGCGCTCGCTCAGTAGTAGTTTACAATCGAAAAGAAATCTGTTATCGAAGTAAACAATTTGTACTTAACTTCTTTTCAAAGTTTTAGATGTGTTTTCAGCTTAGCCACGGCGATGGATTTGCGGAAACTCGACCGTCAAAATGACTGCTACGTTCTTTTTTAGTCGCGCACGCGTAAAGAGAATCGGAAAATATTTTGTTTGAAGAATTTCATGGGTAGTGTGTATAGATAAAACGGTGGCGAAATATCGAAAAGTTTGAGGCAGGAAAAACAAAAATTTCGTTGTGAAACGAGCGACTGAAAAAATTCCGTATTCAGTCTCGTACGCGTATGCGTACGCAAATAAAAAGGTAAACTATGCGGAAGTCGAAATTCAACCAGCCGTATTTAAAGTACGAGACTAAGCAAACGCAGATGTAGGTATACCGATATGTTTGTACAGGAATTTCCCAAGAGGTAACGGATTTTGATTTCTCGATTGTTAAAATACGCTTGTGCGCTGTTGTTTCAAAGACTTTTATAATATTTTTTAAAAATATATTCTGCATAAGGTAATTTCAATATATTCAATAAATTCGTATATTATTCAAACATAACGGATCTACGAATAAATATATATCTTCGCATTGTCTGCAAAAATGTGTGTTTTCTAAAAGAAAAATAGCTAAAGCAAATCAGTGTACGCGTACAGTAACTGCGCAATAATAGTTCCCCGTTGCACATTGTATTCTCTAACGGTATCTGTAATTACAAATAAATCAGACAAATCCACTATCCAAGAATCCCATTCCGTTCAGATCGATTCCTCACGACCGCCACAAATCCCGGATTTTAATTAAAAAACAAGATTTGAAAAAAAAAAAAAAAAAATCAAAGAACCGAGAGACAATGCAGCGCAGAACAGCGTACACCCAGGAAAAAAAGCAACGCGAGTCAAAAATCTCGTTAATCCAAAGTCAACAGTTTCGCATAATAAACTTGCCGCACTAATCCCTGCGCCGAAAAGCGAAAAAGAAGGAAAGAAACATAGAGATACTGCCGCACCAGCAAAAATACGATGCTTTTACTCGCGCTCTCATTAATCCTCCCGGATGAATTAAAAAAAAAGAGTGAGAGAGTCGGAATCCCCGTGTATGCAGATTCTCGATCGTGGCCGACAAACCGAACAACATGCTCGCCGTCTCGTTTACACGGCCGGATAAAAATGAGGGGAAAACTCGCGCACGACGTCGACAAATCCGAGCCCCCGTTTCTCTTCCTCTCCATCTCCCTCTTTCTCTCTCGTTCCCTCGTATATCGTTTGCACCCGCACGGTTCTCGGTCAAGCTCGGCTGTCCTCGTCGCGAGTATCTCTTTTTCGCGCGTGTTTGTATATGTATAAGGAGAGGGAGAACGTCGAGAGGTTGGGGGAAGCGAAGATTGAGGAAATTTCGCGGCTGTTTTGCTATGTTTAATTTCACGCTTTTTCATGCTCTGGACAAACTTTGAGCGATGTTTGCACTTGCTGTCTGAGTTTTTGTTGGGTTTTGGAGGAATCGGGGACAGTCGTGAGAGCCGAGTTCTTGCTTAGTTCTGAAAGTATGCTGTTATGATTAGCATTAATGGGTTGTTTTTGTTGGCGTATATATGTACGGCTTTCATATATAAATTACAATTCTATGAAACTTTTTTATTGAATGAATTGTTGGTTTTGTAGGGAATAATTTGGCAGCTTTTCACATTTATATGTAAATATGATTTTAATTTTATCTCTATGAAAAGATAATTTACTTTTTTTGATCAAATACTTATTTTCCGTAAAATATTTTAACAGGATTAAAAATCCAAATATAACATCGTACCTTTATTAACGAAAATAATTTCTCATAAAATTTTTTAATTTCTGAAAAATTCTTAAAAAGATTTTAATCGAAAATGAGCCGACAGTTTAATTATCCCGACCTCTACAAAATTTCACATTCTACAAAATCCTTTCTATAAACTATTATACCTTATAAAGAATCAATAATAAACTACAAGCAACATACACACATTCATCTCCAGCTATAAACCATCGACCCGAAATCTATCAATCGACAGCGAAATCTTTCGTCAGAGTCCTTGTCGGACAATCCAATTTACAATCGCATCAGGCCGCCAGCCAATCATAACTAATCTAATTTCACCGGCCCACTCGCGCCTCAAAGGCGAACGCCGAGTTATACCGGACCCCGCGTCCCTCTCTTCTCCACATCCGAGCGATAATCAAAGCCCCTACCGTTAAAGGATATCTCCTCCTCCAGCCCAATGTGAAAAAGAGAGTCGCGTCGGAGACAAGGATTCCGTACACTCCCTATATAAAAAAACGAGAGAAAGAGAGACCCTAGGTGCGGAAAAATGAGCGGGATCGCGCGATAAGCGCGAAGGTGCAAAAAAGAGAGCGCCGCGACGAGATTAAGAGAGAGGGCGGAGAGGTGTGTAGGTGTACGTTATATGTGTGCAAGAGTGCGCGTGTATAGAGGAGGAGGGAGGAGGAGGAGAGCGAGAGAAACCAGGTCATCCCTCTCTCCTTGCGCACAGGATTCGGCGCGCGCTTGCGAGCGAGCGAGCGCCTGGGATGTCCGCATCTGCCAAAGCCCGAAAGTTCATGCAAGGCCAACGCCTCGCCCACTTTTATGGCCCTCTCTCTCTCTCTCTCTCTGTCGTATATATACACGTATATATATGTGTAAGTGTACATATGTGTGTAAGCGAGGGAGAGTATGTAGCTTTGTGTGCTGAGCGTACGTCCCCCGTCGCCTCTCTCTCGCTTCTATCTCTCGTTCGCTCTATTCAATTTCGCGTCCGCTAAGGGCTTCCATTTAAGTCGCCGCGCGGCGCCGGGAGCCTCTGCAATTCTTTGCCGATAAAGGAATGACGAGAGATACGCGTTTCTATGTGTACATGCATGTATTTTTATCGAGGCGGCTAATCATTGCGGTTTATCTTTTAGCCAGAGATTTTAATGGTAATTCGCCGGGGCTGTTTAGGCGAAACGCGGCGTGAATATTCATCGCGGGCGTGAGAGGAAAGTTCGAGAAAGGTGCTTTTTAATTCGCTTCTTCTGGTGGGAAGCTTTCGTGTATAAACTATGCAAGATTTTAGGTGGAAATTAAATGTGTTTTTGATGAGCTGAGCTTTTTTGGTAGAATAAGGCGATTTTCGTGGCGGCGTGGGCGTTGATTTTCTTTTTTATAATTTTAATTGGAAAATTGAATGGTTTAGCATGGACCGTATAGTACATTCTCCTTTTCTTTAATAATAACATTTTTGGAATGCCATAACTTGCGGCAAGTGGAAAAAAAGAATTGCTGAAATATGGGATTCTTATCCCTTTTCGGCTACATAAATATCACTGATAAAAGTAATTTATATGGGCTCTTTCTTGGGATTTGTGGAGAGAGAACATTGGTAGAAGGAATGGTTTACGGAAAATTAAATTGCGGAATACTAAGTGACCGTTTTCAAATTAATAAAATTAGTAATTTGTCTGGTAAACGGGTTGGAATGAGACGTATAGAACAATTTTTATTTATATTATTAATGAAGATTTAACTGAATAAATGTATCTTTTCATGCATGCATGACGTGAATGAATACCAAATCGCAACGAATGTCAATGATACTGAAACTGTAATAAAGTAAATAATGGAACGCTGTATTGAATTATTGAAATATCTACCTTTATGTGATATCAGCTATGTCACCGCAGAGGAATAAGTAGAACAAAACCAATATTGTCGGACCGAAACCTATGGGTACAGCTTTAAAAGTATAATTCATATTCACATTAGTATAAAAGCTGTTTTTCCAAAACTAAAAAAAAAATTTAAATACAAGTTTCAATTCATCACTTGAAAGTAATTTTAAAATTAATATAAATAAGAAAGTAGAGAACTTAAAAATTGGAGCACAAATGTGCAAAAATACGTCTGCAATACACTATTTAAAGCTTCCAAAACATCGTAAAAAGACTCGCGCGCCATTATTCTTTTCACGACCATGACACGCCCTGGCTTCTCCTCAAAAGCCGCGTTTAAACCGATTGTTTTAACGAGGAAATTGGTTCTATCTCTCTCTCTCCCTCTCTCGCTCCCTCGGCCTTATATATACGCGAGACTTACAAAGTCTCACCCGCGAAGATTCCGGAGAGTAATTTGGAAAGCTTAAGGCGCAGTTCGGCGGCCGCTGCCGCCCCGCGCACAAAGGCTCTACTTCATCTCACAGCTAGGTGTGTATACGTGTATATGCGCGCCAAGGCGACAAGGAAAATTAATTTCTTTTCGCGGTGGTCGGCTTGCTTTCAATTTAGGATTTAAGAGGTTTAAGGGGAAGGTGATATTTTTGAAAATGAAAAGGTTGATGCGTTGTTTCTAATTCGATATTTTGTAACAGTTTTACTGCGATTCTAAAATTTTAGTTAGAAAATATTTCGCGACTTTGGTTATAACAATGTTTTTTGACATTTTTTATTGATTAAAAAACTTTTTTCAATTAAATAAGTGGAATAAGAAAAAATATTTTTGCCATTTCATTTTTCTTATAAATAGCCGCATGCTGATAATTCAATTACCGACCTCTATTTATCTTTCACTGCACTCATTTTAATGTCTAGTTGATAATTGGATTGACCTTAGCTCAATCAATACAATTAACAATACCTAAAAGCTCGTATGATTGGGCTTAATTTCTGCAGAATTGAAAAGCTCTCGCTTATATATATGTATATATATTTTTTTAAAGCGAACCATCACCCCGCAATATTATAAAATATACAATTAAAATAATTGCATTGCAAAGACAATAATTATAACGATTCAGTCATCCGGCAAATTGAAAAATCGGTAATTCAATTGCGCTGTTGACTCGATCAATCTCGGAAAAAAACTCGCTACAAACTTTTCCACTTTAATTATCACCCTTAATCTATGCATATTCGATCAGTAATAAAAAAAAAACATGCAACGTTTATCAGCATCAAAGTCGAGCCTCGACATACCCCGTATTTCAGTCTCGCACTCTAATGGATCCGATTCAATCGGTGACTATTTAATTAATCGGCTTACGCGGCGAAACTGCGTTAATTTTGCATTTTGCAATAACGCACGCACACACCACCACACATCCAAATTTATCGGATGCCGCTCGCGCTTACCTCCAATTCGAGTCCGCCACATACTCACAATGCAGCCCGCGACAACGCGCACAACGCAACTTTCGAGAGCACGCACGCGCAATAATCAATCGCGCCGATATGAAGTTTCTTTGTCCCGTTTCGAAAGGGCGATTAATCGAATAACAATGAGCGCTGGCTTGCGAGAGAAAGAGTAAAAAAGATAATTAAGAGGCGCGGCAGGAAAAACGAGAGTATAGCACATGACGCGCTTACTCGCTGATATACCGTATCGCGCCGTCCTTTGTGAATTTTCCCGGATTTTTCGCCAATTTCCCGATCGCGCGTCATCTGCCACACACTCGACTTTAAATTAAACATCAAACGAAGAGCCTGGCTGCTCATAATCCATAAACCTCCTCTCTGACATTAAGCGCCGGAGTAGATTATATACTCTCTATCCCCTTTTCTTTCTCCTCGCGCGCGCGCGCGCGTACACAGAAAGCGAATGAGGGAATTCCGATGAAAAAATAATTTCGCAAGTGACCCAGAAAGGAGGAGGCTCGATAGAGACGGAGAAACAAAGATCTCGCGTACATATATGCGCGCACAGGGGAGAGAAAAAAAAATTTAAGACCGCGTAAAGCGCCAGTAAAACCCTCGCGCTGACGGCGTAGAACGACTCCATCGCGAGCCGCGCGAGCGTGTAATAAAGAAGGGAGGAAAATGAGCCGTGAGTGCGTATGTGTAGCTGGTGTAGTAGCAGTGGAGAGCCGGAGATGTACTGCCTGAATCTTTTAGAGGGAAAATCATTGCCGGCAGTAAAGGCGCGTCGCGCGTTCGATTGGAACGGGGGCTAGGCCGATAAAACGAGCGAGCTGGCTTTAATTGGATCCACTTGCGGTGGGTATACGAGCTCTCGAATTAGACGACGCTGATTATGCGGCTGGTTTACAAATAAGTAATACGTTTTTTTAGACGTTATTTCAGATGCTTTAGGAAATTCCGGGAGAAAATTTAAGGTTGGCGCTATCGGGTCGATACGCATCGACAGGCTGTAAATTATAGGTCATATAATATGCCGTTACTGAAAAATAAAGTGCGCTGTGTGGGTCAAGTAACCTTTGGAAATAAGGTTTTGTTACGAAAAACATACCGATATAGTGTCTTGGTAAAATACCTCGCCCATGGGTCTGACGTGTTTTAATTAAATATTTTACCACAAAATATACTTTTTAACAAACTCTACTACCAAGGCAATTCCTAAAAGGTTTTTTCGAAAAATCATATTAGAAAAACGTCGATAACGCCACGTCTTCGAACGCGCTATAGGTATAAGCGAAAATCAATATCTCGGGTATAAATTTTCGGTAAAAAGCCGAGCCTGCAGTCTCTCCGCGCTCTATTAAAATCTATTTTATTACCTCAATTATACTCACTCTCAAAAACCAACTAGCGCTAAAAAAGCAAATCAAATTTCCCAATTCTCGCCTCGAAAGTTCCTTGCCTCGTCTCTTCTCTCTCTTCTTATACAGTGTGAAAAATTTACGCACACGCTCTCCTCCTCCATCGTGAGGAGAGTGTATAATACAGAGTCGGCGAGAAGAATGAAGAAAGGCGACGTGGGCGGCGGCGTAATGCAGGCGTCGGCTCGGCGCCCGATAAATATTTCCGGGCGTACGGCGTCTCCGACACATTCAGCAACGGTGGCATAATAAGCCCCCAGCCGCGCCATTACACTTTTATCGCGGGAGGATATACTTTTCGCACCTTCCGATATACATATAAGTGCGGGCGCGCAGCTTCCGCGATAACGAGACACTTTTGAAAGTTATCTCTCTCTCTCTCTCGGTCGTTTGGAAAAGGGGAGAATTGTGGCGTTAAGAGATGGACGTTTTCATTTCGCCGACGTGGCACTGCTGCCGTCGCGTGGAATAAGTGAATGCTAGCCGGTTTAACGCGGCGTTTTTTTTCGCCCCTGAGCCGGATAATCCGGTAAATTTTCGTTCTTACGTGCGGATTGTTTATTTTACGCGAGGGTAATGGGATGGCCCTTGCCGCGGGATTTAGGAATGGAGGTAATGTTCTTTGCAGTAAACGTTATGTCTTTTAGGGATATGGGAGTTTTGTTGTTGGAGTGTGCTAATCAATCTTCGTGGTCGCGAGAAAGAAGGTCGCGCATAACCTTGGCAGTCTTATCCGAGTCATGGCTAATTTCGCAATTCTTGTACACTTCAGAGGTTCTCGAACAATACTTTTTCCAAGACCGTATTATATTTTTCTATATCACATATAGTAATACGTGTTGTATATCATATAGTAAAACGAGTTGTATATCATATAGTAGTAATACGAGTTGTTATGTTACGAGTGAATGCTCGCAAATTAATAAATAAAATGGAGGACAACTCGATAAAAAAACGGCACGGCGTGACTCGGCGGGGACTTGAACCTTTCGTTTTCGCGACGAGTGCTCTGATCTCTGAGCTACCGAAGCCGATGCACGTGTTTCGTCGAGTCGTCCTCGAATTTTATTTTAAAATAAGAAATGTTTTTTTACAACGGAATTATCCAACTTTTTGAAGAAATTTTTGTTTTGCTCTTACTTTAGCAGATTATCTAGTAAATATTTATAAACAAATAAATTCAAAATTTTTCATTTAAAATTATCTCCAAACCTCATTTTAATGCATTTCAAACGAAAGTCCAATTTTGAAAAAATAATCGTAATCTTAACACAATTTCTCTATAGAAACTCTAAAAATTACAACCCGGAAAATTAAAATATCTCTTCTCGGAAAACTCATTTATCTCCAGTCAAACGCAGCGACCGCAGGCACCGTTAATAGTTTTTATTCCATCCTCCTTTTCCACCCAGCCATCGAACCGGACATTTTCCCTTTAAGCGCTGCATATACGTGGATCAGGCTAAAAAAAGCCAGAACAAGTACAATTCGGTGGGCAAAGGTATATACACCAGGTCAAATCAGAGATTAAAATAAAGCGTACGGTACGTGGGGAGCGAGCGCGCGCGCGAAAAGAAACGGAGATCGAATGAAACAGCAACGGTGCCAGGAGCGTATACAGAGATAGAGAGAGCAAAAAAGTGAGCTCGCGTTTCAAATGCTCGGCTCGAATAATTCCGGCAATTCCGAAAAGTATCCATGACTACGCATCGCATCCGAAAGCAATTGGCATACGCGCGTGTGTGTGTATGGGTGGGAATGTGTTTCGAAAACTCGGATGCCGATATAACGTTGAGGGTCTTTTTTGCAATGCTGGAGGAGGAGGATTGGGAAAGGTGAAATGCGATGTAAAGGCGGGAAGTAGATTTGGAATTAGATGGATAAGTTCGGCTTCGGAATTGATTAGAAAAATCTTCTTGGAAGATTAGCTTATTTCAAGGCATCTTTATTTATAAGCATGGAATATTCTTAAAAATCTTTCCCCACTTTTGTTGAGAATATTGCTCGTGAAATATTCGTCTTCGATTCCATTTTCAACGTTCTTTCTCAATAAATCCAGAATGTAATTTTAAAATCATGATAATATTTCTCCTCTTCGGAAAATTTAGAAATTGTAAAAACTATACATGCGGACACCTACAGCATATAAATTATAAATAAACCGAATACATCACCGAATTCTTCTCTCTCATAAAATTAATCGTTAAAAATTAACAAACGAGTATTTACTAGATTTAAGTAGACACAGGCGGAATGTGGTCAGCCACTTACTCTCATTTGCCATTCTGTAATTACTCCTCAGCGGCTAAACGCGACACCAGTCGCCCCTACTGCCTCTGTAATCTTCCTACTGTTTATTTGCCCTGTAACACGCTGCATTTATTTACATTGTTTTCCCCCGACCAATGAAACACACTCGACACATTCACATTCACCCCCGAACCGCACTTAAAATTCGCACTAAATTACACCCTCCCAGCCGTCGAAAAAAAACAACAACAACACCCACCACCAAAAATCGCACACACACACGCGCTTCCTCTAAATTATTCCACCCCCTCGTTCCTTATCTCCGCAAGAAAACTCTTTTCCACCCCCTCGTCAGCCGACACAAAACCCATCTGCCTTGCGCGTGATCGACAAAAACAGACGAAAGCGCATGATAAAAGGTCCGCACGCGACAAAACGCTATATCTTCCTCTCTCCCCCTCTCCTGAAGATAATTGAGAGACTCTGGGCGAAAAAAACAGGGTGAATAATAAAAAAGCGCGCGCGCGCACACACTCTCGCTCTCTCCGAGATAGTATATAGACGGGGATGCTGAGAGCAAGAGCAGCCCCGTGTGCGCACTCGCGGAGGAGCAGAGAGAGAGTAGTAGGGGGAAGCTCTCTCTCTCTCTCTGGCGCGCGCGCGCGTGTGTTGCAGGCTGCGGCACACGGGGCGCGACAGTTCTGACCCGACCAGCGCCGGCGCGAGTCCGTGTCCATTTGCTTTGCCGAGTGTGTTCGCGGATTATATATAAAATACAGCAGATATACGCGGCACGCAGTGTAGCTCTCAGTGTGTCATATATATATCAGCTCTGGTGTGCGCGCAAGCGTGTGCTTTTGCGCTAGGAGTACAGAGAATATAGGAGTAATCTATATAGTGCTGCTCTGCTGAGGATTGGCGCGCGAGATCTGAAAGATTCGCGGTGGATATAAGAAGTACGTGCGTGCGGATTAAAGTTTCTTCTCGTTGTTGTTGCTGCTGCTGTTGTATAGAGCGGGGGGAGAAAAGTGTAGGACGGTTCGTTTGTTTAGGAGAGAATTTTTCGGTGGGTGTGTATGGTGCAGAGTTATGGGGATAGATTTCGATGCTGGTTTCCGTTGGTTCTATAAGGCTCTGAGGGTTAGAGCGTTTGATTTAGAAGCTTTGATCCTTGAAAGAATACGCCCTTATCCTATATCTCGGCGGTTGTCGTAAATAAAAGAATATATATATCTTGAAAAAGAAAATTATTGATATCATTTTTTTTGAAATATTTTTAGGCAAGTAAGCATGTTTTCATACCATACATTTCCTGATAACCAAACGAAGAGACGGAATAATTTAATTTCTTTGCAAACCTCCCATAATTTTTGTAATTCACAACATTTTTTCCCTACCAAACCAAACGTAGACTTGTAGAAACTAGTAGTACATTAGTATCAGTGACAAAAAGCCCCCGAGTTGTCCGCTCCTCGCACACCCCAATTCCGTGCCGCGCGCGCTATCGCGCGAACAGCTGATTCAGCGCGAAAAATCCTTATCTCTCCCTCCCCCATTCGCAACAGCAACAACGACAGCCAGACAGAGAGCGAAAGAAAGAGAGCAAAGCTCCATCCATCTATCCATCCCCCCATCCAGCGGTAATTATTTTTCCCTCCTCCTCTCCCCCCGCCCTACTTTCCAGCCATTATACCTCACTCTCGCTCTCCCGCCACTATTGCACCTGTCGCCGTCACTCATCTTCCTCCTCTCTCTCTCTCTCTCTCTCAACTCACGCGCGCTACTGTCCCGCAGGATTCATGAGCGAGCGAAACCAAGCCGTCAGCTGACGCGATACAACGTTGTCGTCTCGCCGATCCATATATAGGTATACCTATATACATCCATCCGTGCAGCTACCACGCCTGCAGTGGTGTTGTGTTGACGACGGCGAAGGAGACGGAGTATAGTAGCGAAGCGCAGGAGACAGAAGCATAGAAGACAGAGAGGAAGGTATATAGCTTACGAGCGTCGAAGGTCGCCCCTTCCCCACCTTGGCTCCGCTAACTTTCAACTTGCCCCCGCCGCCGCCACCGGCACACTATATACCTGCGCGAGAGCCAGGGCTCCGCGTGTATAGGCCAGTGTGTTACGGGGCTGCGAGCGAATGTAGGTGGAGGGTCGGCTGCGGTATTTCGTGTCGAAGGGTTTTCTTCTTTCGTCTCGCAGGTGTGCGTGCGCGGTTATTTGAGCGCGTGCGTGTGTAAGGCGCAGCTGTGATACGGGGATGAAATGAAAGTTGATGGCACGAGATGTCGGCTGTAGTAGCTGTGCGGCCTTATTTTCGCGTTAGGGTCGTGATGTCGCAGTTTTCAAAATTATGAGAGCTCCGATCGATGTAAAAATAGTCGAGAGGATCCGCTGCCTCGAAGTGAGCTTTATGACGAGATATAAAGCAGGACTTGAAGAGAATAGGACGTGTGCATATACCGAAAATAGTAAAAGCGAAAGTTGGAGCTTGGTTAAAAGTACGCGTAAAAACTTCTCTTTCCTATATACGCTGGCCTTGAGAAACGTTTTATAATCTCTCGACGTATTATCCGATATAATTTCTTAAAGCGTATATTACGCGTGATAAAACCGGCTATTAAAGTTCTAATTGGGATCTTATATGGTTAATGCGCGGCTTTATATTGTCGCCTTTACTTTGAAAATTTGTTCAAACTATTATAGTGGGATAAAAATGTTGAAAAGGTAATTTATCAATATACGAGATTATAATTATCTTATTAACAAATGACAAAAATGGGTTTAAAGAAATATATATATGGAAAGAAATATTTAATTTTGATATATTAACGTTCATTCTTTGTACATTAACATTATTTTACGTTTTTAACACTCGTATAAAGCTGAATTTTATGGGAGACGTGCTTTGTGTGGCTGAGAGAATGAATTTCTTTCTCATGAGAAAGTGGGTCATTTTATTTCGCTTTTAAGCAATGTCAATTTGTCCTTTACACTTTGTGCCTGTATTTTTGTACTTGAGCGTAATCGGAATTCTTAAACGTATATTGTCAAATTCTAAAGTGCATTTCGTTCATTTGAAAGAAGTTGTTTGCAATTAAAAATTACAGCTTGAAGAAGACGAAACTTAGACAACTTTTAATTGCACGGTTCTAGGAGAGAGTTGGAGTAAACGTTACTCTAATGAAGTGGAGTGTCAATAATGTTTACCTTGAGCGAGGCAAAGAAAAAAATTTTTTCGTCTTATTTGAGAAATGATCTTGCGCTGGAACTTCCTTCTAATGAGAAACTTCTGCTCTACCTTATAGAGCAAAGACTTTTCTCGAGAAATGGATCTTCAATTATTTCAAAACTAATTACCTTCTCGTACGAAACTACATATATAATTGGAAAAACTAAAGTTAATTATAGAACTATATTTTTCAAAAAAAAAATAAGAAACTATCTTCTTTATATTTCAAATTTGTCTAAATTAACGTACCTCGTAATTAAACAATTTCCGTAATATCCGAGGGAACTCTCATTCACGAGCTAAGCCCGCGCGCATTTGCCGCTCGAGCCTCTCCGGCGAAATTCTCGCTGCGCTAAATCAGAAAAATCGAGTTATACACGCACTCGGAATTCGTCATGCAAAATAAAACCCTCGGAGCCGTGGGCGAAATTGAGATGGATGGTAAAAACAGGAACAACTCAAAGTTTATCCTTTGATGGATAGCGGCTATAAGGCGAGCGGACCCAGTGGAAAGTTACAGTCGCGTTCACGCATGTAATTTTTGAAAAATCGCGCAGAGCGAGGAAAAAGTTTAGCAAACGCGCTGCGGATTTCCGCCCCTTCCGAGTGAGCAGCGAGAAACTTGGTAATTTCCAAAACGTTGTATGTGTGAGTCTGTATGTTCTCGAAGGCTCTCTCGTATCTTTTTAGCGCTTGTTAGAGGACTCGTAACTAGATTTCGCCCTGATAGAACTTCCTGAAGCGAGCGAGGGAGTGAGCGCGCGCGCGCTCGAACGCTAGCAAAGTATCAAATTTAGATAACGCAATTTCTATGCACCAAAGTTATAGCAGCCGAGAATTACTGATAGATATATACACGAGAAAAGCGCGCATGCTGTGTCTATGGGTGCATCGGATGTTTCGTCTTGAACTATTTCGTAACGTAGTTCATCCGCGTGGGACTTAATCTGATTTCGAATTAATTGATTTTGTAATTGAAAACGTATGTTTAAATAATTGTTCGCGAAGGGTGTGCTGGAGAACGAAAACAACAATTTATTTACGCTCTAATAGGTAGGAAGCGGTAATACAGACTGACCAGTCAATGTTACTAAGTTCGAAATATACAATTTTAGGAAATATAATTTTCTCAAACAAACTTCGTATTTATCTTAATGAGGGAAAAAATAATATAGTTTTGAATAAAAAATGAATAATCACGTATTCAAGATTTTCTTAATACTATGGATAAATCTGCATTCAGTCTGTACATAAATGTACTCCAGGTTGCACGTACTGGAGTGCGAGATAAATTATGTTTTCGCAAAATCACATTCTGCAAATATGGGCAGAGAGAAAACTCTCTCGAATTCGTCTTACTTCGCGCTTTTACGATATTTTCGCCTCTCTCTGAAAACTAGTTAGGGGGAGTGAAAAGTGGAGTTTGAAACATTGGGACAGTAAACTTTTATTTTTATGCGTTATATCGGCGAAATCTGAACTCGTAACGTTATAAGTGTATTAACTTACAAGGAAGGAAATTTCTCTTTGCCACGCCGCACCGCGTACTGGTCATAAAAACATTATTGTGAAAACTTCCCTCATCTTTCCTTTGTGCGAAACTTGTGGGTGGGCATTTTTTTTCTATATCAAAAGATACGCGGGAAATTCTTGGAAAATTCCATTAAACATCAAAAGACCGCAGGGTAATGCGTTATTTCAAAATTGGAATATTTATTTACAAAAATTAGTTATTTATGAACGAAGCAGGTCGGTAGATCACGTTAAAGCTAATATGCTGAAATACACGTGAAAGCTTTTAGAAAAATGTCACTAAAGTATTATTACTGACGCTTTAAAATAGTATATTTTCACATTTTCCACTTCTTTTTATTTGCTCTCTCGGTCATAACCATTTTCATTTTAAACCACAAAATAAGAGTTTATGGGTAAAAATAAATTAAGGTTTGTAAGATATATGAGTTCCGTTTTAAATTAGCAAATAAAAGTTAAATGGAAGGCAAGATGCCACTATCTGGCTTAAAATTCTTGTTCCAAAGGAAACATTAATTATTGAATTTTCTACTACATTTTATACTCGATACAGTGAAGATAAAAGTTCTATCCCTGGAGGTATCAAATTGGTCTTTTTTACCTGGTTTACTCGTATTACCGGTATCAAGTAGCAAGAAAAATATTTACCCTGAAAGACATATGTTTAGCTGGAAAGTATCGCATCTTTCTTTAAGAACAATGATAATTTAAACAATGATAACAAAAATTATTTTAAAATAGTAGTATATTTTTGCAAAAAGAAAACTTCTATTTTATGATTTTCTATTTTTGGAATTTGCTTAATTCATAATATCAGTATAAAATATTTAATTATTATATGAGCACAAAAGATTTAATTTCGCACAGCGACAGATATGAGTGAATAGTATATTTTTTGACAATATTATTAAATTAAAATAGATAATTGGTGCAAAATACCATCATACAATATATTATTCATTTAAATTCAATTTATAGAGTATCATACCTTATATTCTATCGAAATTAATTCATCAATCATACCTGCATTGTACACGAAGTTCGCAACTATAAATTAGTTCAAGTTAGCGCACTTTATATATACAAAGAAAGAATGTTTATTACGCCGTCTACGTTTTCGGAATGTACTTCAATAATAATGCATTTAATTTAATTTTATTCTTCATTTCCATTGCCTTTTTCATTAGTAAGCAAAGTACATCATAAGTTAATTCCGTTGCTTATTGATATATCACGAAACAAAGTATTATAAAGATGTTATTATAAATACACGTTGTCGCAATATTGAAAAATATTTCACAAGTTTTTTGACCGTACATCAAATAACGAGAGTTATCAGATATCATTAAAGCTACAAAAATAATCCATCTAGTTCCACTAAAAAGAATCATTAGGAATCCTCGCTAATAAACGACGCGCAAACAAAGCTTCAAACGACAAAAAAAACCACGCAGATTATAGACAGACACGCAAAAACAGTCCCCCAGCGTCCGCATGACGCATTCACACATACATACACACAGCCCTGATCGTCTCGGGACTCGGCAAGCCCATTGTTTGGAAAAGCGAGACAACGACCCGCGCCGCGTCGCCGCCATGTAAAAAGCTTGGCGGGCGAAAAACCGACGGGCGACGGAACGGACGTTGAAATACGCGTCGCTAGCGGACGGTGTGTGTGTATACGCACGAGTTGTTAAACCCGAGTATTACGCGAAATTTTACCGAGCGAGCGTATGGGCGTGCGTATAATTTCGCAGGTTATGATGATATAGCGCGGATTATGTGGATCGACGGTCGACTGATGCTTTAATTAAGTGGATGTAAATAATTTTGGACTTGTGTTGCATAAGTGATTAACGTGGAATTGATGATTTTGATTCGATGTTAAAATTCGGATGTTAGAGCGTTATTATATATAATACGCATGCTTTATTGAACTAAATATTCTTTTATATTCAAAACTTCGTAATAACCAATGATAGATATCAAAGTACATATAAAAATCTCAATTTACGATACAATATTACGTTCCCCGCCCGTATTAATTCAATAATATCCACTGCACCGTTCAATCAATGTATAATATACCCCCGAACGCGAGCTTTATACAGTTACGAACGGGGAAACCAGACCCAAAGATCGAATAAGAGCCATAGTGAAATACGTTTTTTTTTTTGCCTTCAAGAAGAGCCGTAAAGTACTACACGCGTGCTGCACATAAAAAATGTTTCATAAAGGGACATAAATCGTCCTTCCACTACCCCTTACTCTTTGGGGCAGAGTCAACCCCGTGATGTCGATACAGCGACTCACATATATGTAGTATACGTTCCGCGCGCGCTGATGTGTACAAGTAGTAAAAGCCGAGCTCACGTAAGACAGTTTACGAGCGCGGCCAGTCAAATATAACATCGGCCAATTAGGATTCAACCCCCATCGGCCAATCGGGAACGGTGAATAGGGGCAGCCTCGTATATACATGTATGTGTGTATGTGTGTATGTGTATGTAAGCAAAGACAAAACAAGCTCGAACTTTAACCTCTGGACCGCGATGGGGCTGTCTGACGAGAGAGAAGTGGATATAGTGAAATTGGTGATAAAACGAAAGTTTGACGGAGCTGAAAAGTTTTTGTCCGACATCGTGTATTACTCCTTCGCGAAAAATGTGAGTAGGGAACTTTTATCTTTAAAAGATAAATTTCAGCTAAAGGCACTTGTACACGAGTGTAAAATTCATGAATATAAAAAAAAAAGAAGTTGACTTTCTTAACTGAAAGAAAACTTGACGAAAAAAGTGTGAGAGACAGAAAGAGAGAGAAAGAGAGAGAAAGGATGTACTTGTCTATATATTATCCGGAGAACTTTGACCGGGTGTTTCGCGCAACTTTTCCCCCCACTTAATATGTAAGTAGATGCACGCCGAGTTTGGCAAGACAATGTCTTGATATACTTGGTATACATTTACTCGAAAACAGATATAACATCAGAGCCTTTGTGATCTCGCGAACTATGATCACGTCTATTGTAACTTTACCATCAGTTAACAAGTTAGGCTTTTTAAAATGATAATTTTGGTTTATCTAGGAAAGATTTAATGAAGTTAGAGTCTTGAAGACGAAATAACAACAGCTCCTAAAATAAACAATAGTTATTACCATATTAACACAAAAGCTGTATTTATAGTACCTCCTGTAAAATAATACTTAAAATTTTTATCTACATTCATTTATTCAAACTAATGGCTAATAAACACATCTAACAACTATTGAGAAAAATCTATAGTACTTTTAGCAAGATATTTAAAAAATATTAGTAGATTTTAATCTGATTTTTGCGGGATCTGGATGAGTTTTCATTCATTCCACACACAGACATGGTCGAGAATTTGGCCAAAATAGTATCGGCTATTTTGAAACTTTATTTTAAAAGATCACAAAGATGATATGCGTGAATCGTAATATTTTTCTTTTATAATTTGTATCAATACCTGTGTTGCGGGAGTACATATCAAGGAACAGCTACTGAAAGTATCTCGATGCTTAAAAAGTCCTTTACGTCACTCCTTCGATAAATGCTGCAAGCACTCTGAAAATAAAAATATCATCCTTCATATCAAATCTTTATAGCCTTGATTGTGGAAGTAACTTTTTTATTTTAATTTTCATTTTTCATTTCGACTCTTGGCTTTTCTTGTCCACACGGAATCAAATTGAATACGATAGATATTTTTAACATGATAGCTATATATT